>JAGKTI010019034.1:0-17270 GCA_018397915.1 Birgus latro | reverse complement strand
TGACTTTACCAGTATCTGTTAGTCTATATTCCAGGTCGACTGCAGGACCGAACCTTCTCTCCGGAGCGATAGTGATAACCATTACCCTTCCCTGATGCTGGCGAAGTGCGAATGGGTAAGGTGTGTCTGTAGGAAATATGATGAATTTGAAAGTCGATGAGCTGTACTGGCCATGTTTGTGTGTGTCAGAGTCTGCCATCGATGGAACAGAGGCAGACAGCTGAAAGGAGATACCATCACTGTCCTCTTGAATGTCCGCCTTGCCTTGGACTCGAATCCTGGCGCCTTGCATGGTGAGGTGAGTACGCTGACCACCGAGCCACCGCAGGTCTCACAGGTAGAATGACAATATTAGAGGAATGAGGGGAATGGATGGTAAGGTGCTTGTGTAAAGGGGTGATGTGTTGGAGAGACAGAGAGAAAAACCCCACCAAATGCTGAATGTAGTAAGCGAAAGTTATGTGATATCAGATGTGAGGAGGATGTGGTACTCGTATCTTGCCATGTGTGTGTGTGTGTGTGTGTGTGTGTGTGTGTGTGTGTGTGTGTGTGTGTGTGTGTGTGTGTGTGTGTGTGTGTGTTGAATTAAATAATGGTTTATTATAATAACCGCTAATGCGTCTCTTCGGTTGTTAGCAATATGGCAGTAAATACAGAAAAAAGAAAATACATTACCTAAGGCAATCTGAGTAAGTGAAGTAAAAACGGAGAGTTATTAGGAGTGATACGGATGTGAATTCTTTTTCCGGTGCGTAATTTTAAATCCTGTATTATGACACAAATGTATGGCGTGTATTTACTGTTCGTCCTATATCCTTTTTTCTCATGTTATTGACACGTGTAAAGGCTGCAATTTCTACACCAGCCTCCACTCTCATACAAAAATTTTCTTCCGCCGCTGAGAGCTTTTCTATTTCGGTTGTATGCGCACAGCGAGGGTTTTCTCAGACAATGGGCACCAGGCCTCTCTGGGGTGAACCATTTGCCTCGAGAAGTGATGATAGCGCTGTGACAACTGTGTGGGCTGGAGTGCTCCACGCTGAGACGTTGTGGGAGAGCTGGGGGCCCTCATATGTTTGATGAGAAGATGGGTCAAAGCAGGAACTGCATTTAGGTAAAGTGAATCTTTGGAATTATCTGCAGCATATGAGACGTATTCAATTCATCCTTTTTGTTATCGTATGGGGCTCCTTGTCCCCACATATTTTCAGTACTGTCTGGAATAGTTGACGTTCTCATTGTGAGACTGTCCCCTCCTGGGTTTAACTGATGCGGGTAAGATTCTTAGATTAAAAAAATAAAAAGAAAAACAGGAAGAAGGAGCACTTTTTATATTAATGCCTTTGTTGTAATGGTTTGTGCAGATTAGATTTATAGAATTATGTATCGGAAGGTCTGTAATGAAGATACAGTGAGATAATAGCATAATATCAGGGACTGGAGCACTTGCGAGAATAACAGCAAATGAAAAACTCGAAAACTTAACATCTGGATGGACAAAGATAGCCGGACCCCGAAGATGTATATGAGATGTGAAGAAGGGCTATAATGGGGTCCTGTTACAGTGAGTGATATTGCCGGGAAAAATTACTGTATATTATACTACAATGACGCATAGGCATTCATTTCCATAATATCATTTTTTTAACAGCCTAAGACAATGTACATACGGGCAAAGATTTCAACCACTTGCAACTATTTACGAACTCCATCTCGTCATCTACTGGTTTGTCTATTTTCTCTGTACCATCTAGGCACTACCACTCCGTGACCATCAGCGTTCGTATGCTATCTGCCTTACTAAAGATATGACGACATTTTATACAAAAAAAGGGAGGCTTAAAAAATATAAACTTACTTCTGAAAAAAAAAGATAGATTAAATTCAATATCCGTCCTTTACAGAATATATATAAAAACTGTGCTTCAAAAACTGGAGCTCAGAGGCAGTAAGGAGTACAGGCAAAAGAAGATATTCCAGAGTCAACCAATGGCACAGAATGGACGACTGCCCATGGCCATTTCTGTTTCATAGGAGTAATGATATTTGCCATTACAGTGTGTTTATTTATCCAGTAACAGTTTCATATATATCCATGTGGTACCAAAAGTTATCCATTCTTTTCTTTTCTTAACATTGTCAATTCTATGTTCCCAGTATTTAATTAGATTTTCTTAGACTTCTTATTAAAAGCTTACAACAAGAAAGACACAGTGGTCACTTCTTATATGGTTCATTTCAGGAATAGAGACTGTTCTCTTTGTGATATTATTTTGTTTACCAAAAACCCTCCTCTTAATTTCTTTTCGTTGTTTACGTGGTTATGGACTGCCATGGTCGGAACTACCTCTCGTAAGAATATATACTCATTAATGAACTAGTGTAGTCCATTACATTACGGTACTTGAGAAACTGGATGTGAATGAGTAAAATTGCTTTCTTCTGCTTTAGGACGCACCCCACTAACAGAAAATACCGAACATGTTTATTAATCATTACTCTTTTTCAGTATTCACGCTTCATCTCCCTGCTCACCCAAGGGATCACTTCTCGTTGTTACGCCAAAGATTCACAGCAAGTAATTGTCCTCATCGACTTAGGATTATTCGATCATTCACAATAAGTGTTAATTCACCCACCATCCATATTTACATTTCCGAAAAGTCACTCCAAGGAAGCAGTAATTAATCTGTGCGCAATTTATCTCATTCCCCAACATCTCTCATCGCTGTTATTTTTCTTTTTTACATAAAGATTTTTTTAAGCTCCCTGTGTAGAGATGCCTGTCAATTATTTCACTTGAATTCCTCTTAAAATTTGTCTTCAGAGTGCTGTAATTATTTTAGCTGTGAAAGTAAGAGCATATATATAAAATGCTCGAATTATTTTAGCGGTTAAAGTGAGAGCAGAGAGAGAGAGAGCGAGGGTCTTCAATAGCAAGGCTGGTGCAGGTAGCCAATATACTCCTACGGCAAGAGGCTTAACGATGAAAGGACAGACGAAGAAAGGGTTAGTCTGCGAGGGGAGGGGGAAAAACTTGGGTGTGAGAAATATAGATGTGAGAGCCAAGGGTGGACAGTGTGAAAGAGAGAGGGAGGTGATGCACAACTGGTTTTGCTGGTGGAGAGATGCTAAGTGAATGAAGAATAAACAAGATAGAAAGGAATATTTTTAATAGAAGAGAGAGAATGCTAGAATGATGAAGAGATGCTAATCATGAGAACTCTTGTCAGACATGCGTTAATATGAACAGTAATTCTCTGACATGGTGTTATTTTACTCTAGGCTGAATTTCATCTTTTATATTAATCCCTCCAAAGGACATTCTGTTTGTCTTATATTTCTCTTTCCTATCACCGCATCAAGGCAGGGCACTCATTTAAACACTTTTCATCACTTTGTCTTTCTTTCCCTGCAACTACGCCATATTGTGCAGTATCATGTCCCAAAAACCATGACTTTACTCTTAGCTATACTGACTCTCACACACTGCCACTATAATCATTCACAAAGCCATTACTTAACCTTTTCACCCTACTCGTTCTTCTCCATCCATTTTGGATATGATGTACTTATCACAAAAATGATTGCCTTGACTACCAGTCGACCTTTAATGTACGATTCACGAGGTAAACATACTCCATCATGCTCCTCCACTGACTGTCATCCCAGCCCAACCCACCCTATTGTCTATGCCCATCCCGCCTAGTTTTCAAACACGTGAGGCGATATATCTCGAAGAAAATGCTCCAACGAGACTAGCACACTCCTTGATATGCATACCAAGTGATCATGTGACCCCCATTGGTTTGGAAAGGACGGCTCCAAGCTGATGTGATTGGTTGTAGATGGATCCGATTTGATTTGAACAGACCCGAATTGATAGGGCTGGATCAGATTGGATGTGATGTCCCTGAATTTTGAACCATATGACCGAACTGTGGCTGACCTGACCTGACCTTAGCTGGTACTACGAGTATTGTGAAGAGCTCTGATAAACCCTAACGGAACCTCAGTTGCCTTATTCGGTCCTAAATAGACCTGAATTTATTTAACTGGACAGAGTTGGATGTGAAAGGCCGAAATGGACTTCATGTCACAAGAATGGATCTAACTGGACCTAAACTGACCTTACTGGATCAAAAGTGACGACCGGACTTAACCGCTAGAAATGGGTCTGAATTGCTCTAACTTGACCTGACCATGGCTGAAATTACCCAAAAGAATGGACGTGTTATGCATTTAGTGACCTGATGGAACAAGTGTTAGCGGATCGGGCCAGAATCAATATGAAGAGCCTGACTGAATATGAAACAGCCTAATTTGACCACTGGACCACTTTATTCTCAATAGGTCACTTAAGAAAATAAAAGATAATTCAGTTTACCTTATGATGGTTATGCTGAGTGACGGTTTTGCCACCATGATACACTTAGTAGGCTGAAGAACGTGCCTGTCCAAAGCATTATCCGCTTCTTCATTAAAACCCGCATGGTCACTGCATTCATTCCATCAGCACCATCAGACTTGAGTATATTAACTATTACTCATTTCTTTGTCATTCCCACTCGTGACTACGTTCTTCCATTTTTTTGGGAGGGGGCTTTTCTTTAACTGCGTCGTAGGAGCTAAGTACAGGTATATGAGAGCGCGTACTGTTGCTTTGTTGTTTAAACCTTCATTTTGCTAATATAGTCCAATCTAATACATCCACTTTCATATGGTGCTATCCCTTCAGTACCCCACAGCCTACATTCATCCCAGGTTAACTTGGTCTGTTAAAGACTGTGATTAACACACTCCCGTGAAGAACACTGCCACACTCACACAAAGCCCACCTTCACAGATTGCATCACTCCCCCCTATACCACCACACACAGCCAACTCTTCTGCTTCTCCTTCCCAACTCCATCCATATAAACTTTCTGCTCCTCCTTCGAATTTCTAAGAGAAAGTTTTGATTCTCAACTTGCCGGCCCACTTACACTGCACGTTTTCACAGTGCAGATTGCCCTCGTCAGCCCACTCACCCACCATCACCATCCCACTCATACCTCGCATCCCACCACACCCAGTGTGGCTTGGATCTGAAAATTTCCAGTCATCCGCAAAGCAGCAAGGAATAGTCCCCCTGTCTTGCCCCATCCAACACCCCTCCCATCTCCTTGCACTTTTTTTCCGTTTTGATGTAGTGAATGTCCATAGAGAGAGAGAGAGAGAGAGAGAGAGAGAGAGAGAGAGAGAGAGAGAGAGAGAGAGAGAGAGAGAGAGAGAGAGAATGTATGACTGTCATTCTTTCTGTCCTCTGTGGAAATCGAGCAGGATGTATGTAGAACTCTTTTAAAAGTTCTGATAGGTGTAACTTTTTGTGTTGAGTTTAAACGTGTTCATTAAATATGCAAAAGTGGCGCCCCTGATGGCCAGGATAACTAATTAGAAATATCAAGTCAACATGGCGGAAACAAGATAACCAGTTACATCAGAGTTTTTTACTTCTTCAATCATATCATTATTGGGTTGGCAGGGTTGGATGGGTGTGGTGGAGCAGAGTGGGTGGGCGAGTGGGTGGGCAGGACTGGTGGGTGAGCGTGGGTGAGTGGGTAGGGTAGGCAGGTGGGTAGGAAAATAGGTCCACGTTAGAAATAGGTCCATGGGGAATACATCCCTGGAGAAATGGGCCTGAAGGGAAACATAGGTTCAATGGGTGAAATGGAGCCCTGGAAGTCTTCACCCACAGAGGGAATGGCCATACAGGGTCCCAAGCAATGCCGATAAGCACGATTATGGAGTTTTACCTGGACAGCGTCGGGTACCCCTGCGAGAGTGTGTTAAGAAAGGGATCTCAAAGCCCTTGCACTGATGGTGCTAATTTTCGGCATATGAACCTACGTTTTTCTATACTGACCTGAGCTTGTGGCGACCCTCAAAGACCTGAACTGGACTAAAGTGACTGAAATAGGACAGAAATTATCTGCTTGGAACTATACCTTTCTGAAATGAAACATATTTACCAGAATACATCTGACCTGACCTGACTGGATGTGAACAGACTTGACGTTCGAAGAACTGTATTGAATTTGCCCGAATGGACCCGATTTTGAATGAACCTAATTTTTATTTATTTATTTATTTATTTATTTATTTTATGCAAGGAAGAAGGAACCAAAGGCCATGGGCCTGCATACTGTTCCTTCCAAGGAAAAACAAAAACAATACAAAAGAGAGCCAAATTCAAGATCCATTCATTTCGAGATGCCTGGATACACTGCGTTTGAAAGACTGGAGATCATAGGAGGTAGGGAATACAGACAGAGGAAGACCTGACTTTAATAATGCAACTGAACTGCTCTGACTGCTCCCTGAATATGTCTCATGCCGAAATGACCTGAATGATCCTGAATGGATAAAAAGGACCTGAATAACTTTATATGCTGAACTGGTCCAACTGGACGTAACTGGATCATAATGGCTTTAAAGTAACCTAAGTTAAGCTTACTGTGTTAACGTGAATGAAGACGGCCTCAGTGGCACTGATGAACCTGGACCTTATTTCGTCTTCAAGTTTCCAGAACTGGCCTGCTTGATGGGAAATGTTTTGTGTGTTATTGGCTAGGGTGTGAGGAGGACTAGGCCTGAAGTGACCTGAAAAGACTTTAACTGAATTGATTGGACCTCTCTTGACCTTATAAGACCCAGATTGGCCAGTTGAATTGATATTGCTCAACATAAATGTGCATGAAGTGTATCAGTAGTGTTGGTGAGGTGCCTACCATCCACTCACTCCATGTAGTGACCACTGAATGACAAGGTAGGCGATTTCTTGTAACCCAGGAAACCATTCACTACGCTGGATAGTAACCATAAAACCAAACAACGTCTGGTGGTATTAGTGGATTAAGGTAGGGCCTGCGATGTTTTACATCCGACGGGTGGTTGGGATTTATTGTTCACATAATGCCACTCAGGTGAGGGAGGCTGGTTACCTTCGTTACAAGCGTCGGGGCTGAGTAGCCAAGGAAACCAGCGCTCCTGATGGGGGAATGGAGGTAACAGTGTCTGCAGTGACATAAATGAACCGCGAATAGCCTGGATGGGCGGGAACGCATGTTAACGACTTAAATGCATCTGAAATGGTTTAATTACTGGACTGATCTGTTGCTAATCACTTCATGAAGGAAAATAATTAGTTATTTCGACTGATGGTGTTTTTACAATTACGCTGAGTGACGAATGTCAAACAAGTCACAGCGGCTGATGGTTATGCCAGCACAACGCATGTAAGGGATGATAAACGCAATTATTTTTTTCTGATCTCTTTCATTCTCATATTTTAAAGTTATATTTACATCCCAAACACTATCCAGCCTTTATTCATATTTTGCTCTCTTTTGCTTCTCTTTTCATCCTTCATTAGTCCTTTCTTTTGTATGTTAACCTCTGTACATATATCTCTTTCTCTCAGAATGCCGGTGTGCTTTCCCTTCAATATAACTTTTCTTTCACCACCCCACCTATTTGTACCTTTTGTCCTCATTCTGTTTTCTACGTCCATCGACACAAACATTTCGCTGCAATGTTTTTCTTACTTCAGATTTAAAAGGTAACTGAAGTCTGATTTTACACCAGTTTGCACGTGTTTCGCCTGCACATATTCCTTTGTTTATGTTGCTGATATGGAATGTTATCAGTGTGTAAAATCAGGTGTAGTTGTGTGTAGAATATTATCAGTGTGTGAAATCAGGTGTAGGTGTGTGTAGAATGTTACCAGTGTGTATGAAATCAGGTGTAGTTGTGTGTAGAATGTTATCAGTGTATGAAATCAGGTGTAGTAGTGTGTTGAATGTTATCAGTGTGTGATTTCAGGTGTAGTAGTGTGTAGAATGTTATCAGTGTGTATGAAATCAGGTGTAGTAGTGTGTAGAATGTTATCAGTGTGTGAAATCAGGTGCAGTAGTGTGTAATCAGCGTGTGAAATCAGGAGTAGCAATGTGCAGAATGTTATCAGTGTGTGAAATCAGGTGTAGTAGTGTGCAGAATGTTATCAGTGTGTGAAATCATGAGTAGCAAAGTGTAGAATGTTACTAGTGTGTAAAATCAGGTGTAGTAGTGTGTAGAATGTTATCAGTATGTGAAATCAGGTGCAGTAGAGTGTGTGAAATCAGGTGTAGTAGTGTGTAGAGTGTTATCAGTGTGCGAAATCAGGTGTAGTAGTTTGCGTGCGTAGGGAACGTCAACACTTGCCCTGAGGAGAGGAAGGAAGTGGAGGGAGAAGATAAGATGGCAGCGACAACACTAGATGAGGGAGGGTAGGTAGGGCCCGGGGAAGGTAGAGAGGGTCAAAGGAAATGAAGGCGGGTGCTGGGAAGGAGGCTGGAAGGGAACTAGGCGCATAGGGAGGATGACTGAAGCGAAACCTGCCATCAGAATTTCATGATGTCACTGATTCATAATGATCATCGTCAGTTTTTGTTAATTCCGTGCCGAACCAAATCCTCTCCCAGTTTTTCCTCTTCCTGTCCAGGTCTTCAGTTTCAGGGATTTGGGTTCGTATGATTAAACTTGAGATCGCGAGGGGGAACGCAAACTTCGAATTTTTCACATCATCATTTAAACACGTAGTGAGAACAATAAGACGTTTGTCCGTCCTGTCTAATTACCCTATGTACAACGAAATGCAGTCTGCCTATTACCTATCCTTACGTGCTAAAAAAATTCTATCTATCTATTGCCGGACGCCTTAATCCCATAAAGGGTGGCCACAAACAAATCGCCTTCATGTCGCTCTGTCCCCCACCATTTCACTGCCCTGCTCCCAGCTCACACCCCCCTCTCTCATATTGACTTGTCTAAATTAGGAACTTACCTACACCTTCCCGTACTTAGTTTTAATAACTTGGTCGTCAGTTTGCACTAGTCTATAATTCTATTCAGCCCGGAGACGACCTATCGAGAAGCGAATTATTAACCGCATTACCCCCTCATTTATTTATTATTTTTTCTGAATCATCCCTCTCACCATCTCATCCTCAACTACAGTTCCCCATCGAGACATTGGTAGTTACGAGTATATAGGCTCTAAAGTCCTACCACACCACACCAAGAGATGAAGCCTAAAGTGGCTCTTAAACGAATCAACTTAAGTATTCCATAACAGTGGATGTGCAGTTTTATTGATCTGAAACCTGATCAGAACTCTACATCCAGAGAGAGAGAGAGAGAGAGAGAGTGTGTGTGTGTGTGTGTGTGTGTGTCGAAATGAAACGAGAAAGTGGGAGTGGGAGCAAGTGAAAAGTTAGTGTGAGAGTGACATAGCGATTAACTGAGTTTGATGAAGCACATAAAAGTAATTTCTAAGTAAAGCAATATTCCGATAATACTAAAGAAAATAAATTAAGCTTAACTAATACATTTTTAATTTCATTAAATTTAAAATATAGTTGGAAAGGTTTGCCAAACACATATGGTAATCTTTTTTACATTTTTAGCTCAAATTTCCTGTAAAACTTTCTAATTTGGCTATGAATTTCAAAACATTTTTTTTTTAATGAACGTTTCTGTAGGTTATTTTGGGAGAGTGTTGTTAGTGTGTTTGTGGGTGTGAATTTAAGATTTTATAGTTTGTTGCTATTACATTATAAACCAACAGAGTCATAATTAGCGTGTCCTGGCCTGCTGAACCATAATGGCTCCTTAGCAGACGTAAAATTAAGCATCCATATTCAACCTCGACCACACGCATTATACATACAAGTGCATGTACCTGCCCAAACAGATACTGCAAATACACATTTGCATTCACATAAAATTTATGCAGGAGGATGGGAAAGACTGGGTTCAAAGGGAGAGCAAAAAGAACCAATTTCTTACTCATCGTCTTCTTTTTCTCAGTCTGCATGCCATCACTCACTGTGCTCTAAGCAGTCAAGTATGAGGCGTTTGATGACCGACGGACAGACACACAAACAGAAAAACGACAAGTATTTCAAACAGCTCTGTACAGTTAAGAGTGGAGTCAAACCTGCAGAAACAATGACATTTCGTATTTCGTTCGCAGAGTTGATAAAATGAAATCAGATTTCAGGAATATCAGACTATTTTTAGGGAACTGAACTCATCGGTAGAGAGGCAGCTTGCAGTCCTACGGACCCAGGTTCAAATCTCCGCTGGGGCAGGGAACAGTTTAAGGATTTGAATTTCATTAAAATCAAGCTTTACTGATCTACCAGAAGACCCTCCGACATGTCGTAAAAATACCCCCGCTAATACCAAAACACCAGTCCTGTATGAGACAGCCCTAGCATGTATTCAATATGGACGGTGGGTGTTAGCGCCGAAGTGGTGACATGTAGAGGTGTATGGTATGTAGGAGGGCTGCTGGGCCTTCATAGTAGGCTGTAAAACCTATGCCCAGAGTCGGACGCATAAAAAAAAAATAGGATAACGATGCAGTGCAATAAAGAAAATACCGTACATCGGCGCTACAACGGTTGTGAAGAAACAGACGCGATTTCCTATTTACTTTGATGCAGCTGGACTTCCGTTCGACTAAGAGTAAAATTTTATGTCATCTGTATAAAACGAACCCATTACATCAACCACGGTAGGTACCACGTACTGCAACACACAAAATCCTCGAACATTCATTCTTGGCTTCTATGGCATGTCTTCGATATATAATCTTTCTGTACTCCCTTATTGCTTCTCGCATGCCCCATATAAATCAGTGAACCTCAGACTGAGGGACAGGCTCTCCTTAGGGCGTGGGGTGGCTTGGTGGGGAGGGGTGCTGACTCCATATACAATAAACATAGATAGATAGATAGATATATGCCAGTATCCCCGTTGTGATAAGGATATGTAACATCCATATTCTCGCACGACTCGGCACAAGCTTACAAAACCAGCACTTAACATGGTGTTAGGGCGAGTTTACTAATTAATATCATTTCAAGACATACCGTAACCCAGGGTATGTTCAGCAGTATGCCTTTGATCCGTGGGTACAGGTGTGCATGTTGGACAGCAGTCGGACCAACTGGTAATCTGGGAGAAAGAAGCTAGTATTCACAGTATAAATATGAACTAATCTTCTTGTATGGCACCTGTCCTTGTTTCCCACCACCGGGAATTACAACGACGGAAACTTAATGACCCAAATGACATCCTAAACGAATATTATTTTGTAATCCTTCCACATGCAATATGTATAACTGATTAATATTCAGTCATACAGATTTAAAGAATGTGTAATTCGCTGCAGTTAACTGGATTCAGAATAATCAATAAAAAGAAATGGGAAATTGTACGGAAAATATATTACAGAAATAAATTCTTTCCTGTGAGATGTGCTCTAAACCCTAAGTATTATTTCAGAAGGAATTGTCATTTCAGATTTGCTCATAATTATGTATTGAGAGCAGGGAAAATGGAAAGTAAAAGGAACACTCGCCAAGGCATGAGAGTGAGTGCAGCTTCAAATCTCGTATCCTTCCGACAATCAACCACTCCTCTTGAGGATGGTGATGAAGGGGTGGACTTGTGCTGTTAACCTGCCCTCTATCGGCAGACTTTAACATTTGCCCTATTCCTTTGTAGGTGTTGACGTCTGTACAACCAAAGGGTTTAAGGTATAGGTTGATATTCGGTAGCTTCCTTTGGAACTCGAAGTTCACTGACAGCTTCACTGATGTGAAACATACTACTCTGTCTTTTCACAGGGCTTACACAGTCTCCAGTGGAAGTTTTTTTTTTTTTTTACTAAAAAACAGAAAATATAGTATCTCCTTTAAAAAAAAAAAAAAAAAAAAAAAAAAGGAAGCTCACAGGTGTAACTTTAAGGGGGGGAGGGAAATCAGTTAAGCTAGATAGCTGTTTTTTTGTCAAAACAAAGACCTTTTTGTAACTTCCTATTTTCAGAAAGGTTTAACGAGTTCACTGGAGTGTACTGAAGCTCAGTGAGGCGCTGCAGCAGTGACTATTTAGTTTCTTATTTCTGCAGTTGTCGGTAAGGTTATCTGATGGTTTTAAGGATCATTGTAATAATCACAGTCTTAGCAAATTTTGATTTTATGCGTTACCCGTATGTACCTCCCTCCTCTTCGTCGGTGTCCCAGCCTGGACCCCCATTCAAAATGTTCTAGACTCGCCCCTGATTACATTCTAGGATTTGTAGCTCGACTCTTTGTTCTAACTCTCTTGTTATTAAGGAATTTCCAACACTCCCCTATTTAATATATAACAGTGGGTTAAAACTGTGGTGGGAACAACATATTTCTAGAGCTCGTACATTATAATCATCAAACGCCAGAATATAATTACACCACTTTCCTCTTAGCAGTCACATTTATGTTGTCATATGGCGAAAAAAAAAAAAAAAAAACTTATGTTGATGCTACTCTCGTGTAACTCCTGCTGTGGGTTCGGTGGCAGGAAGTTTTTAAGGACCCTCCTGATAAAATACATATTAAACATCTGCCTTTTGCTTTTGTGCCTGCCTACCTCTTCCTAATTTGCGCAAATATAACCACCTGGTTTCGCATAAATGTAGCATCACACGGAGTTTAGTCTGACGAAAGGCCTGAAACACGTAAATTCTTTCTCTGTTTTGAAGTGCACGTAAATTGCGAAAGAGGTCTCAGTGCCTTGCAAAAGCCTTGACTGCCTCAGGAAACCAAATGTGTTGAACAATAATTGCACCAGAATATTCAGCGAAGCCTCTCACAGTTTAATACGTGTGTGTGTGTGTGTGTGTGTGTGTGTGTGTGTGTGTGTGTGTGTGTGTGTGTGTGTGTGTGTGTGTGTGTGTGTGTGTTTATGGAATCTTACATTATTTTATGTCCGTTGACCTGTTACAGTAACAGCTGTTAAGTATCTGCAGTTTTAGTGTGAAATCCCTGAACTGTATCACTCTAACAAGAAAACTCTGAGATTTGAAAAAAAATGTTGCTCCTAGCATCTTTTTCTCTTTTGCGCCATTTGCATAGCAGCATTCCTGTGTTTCCATTGCTGATAATCATTTTTTTCCCTCAGTGCCCCATCAAATAAACCACTGCGTTCTCAGCCATATGTGGTTAATTATTATATCTAGTCATATTCAGTGCGTTGACGTCTGTTTTTACTCTTGCTGCTTCCAGATAACTTTATTCAGCTTAGGGTAGACGTCTTGCAGTGAATGGCATATTAAGGAGTATATCTAATGCCTCCAGTTAGAAAACCAAGCAGTATAAGGCCGCCTGAGAGTACCAAGAAAAATACAGTGGATTGTATCGAAATTAACCTGTCTACAACACTCACCTTAATCCCAGAACAAGTTGTCTCCATCTTTCACCTCATCCTCGATCTCTCACTCCCAGTCTACCTCGCGCAGATATAAGCTCCTAAGCAATTTCTCACTCCTCATTCTTTCCAGATAACCCATCTCAGGGTAATCTAACGCTTTCCAGTATACCTACAAAGACTCCAAAACACTCCCGAACTCCATACGTTCCTTTCAGATAACGCATCAAAGTGAAATAGTCACATTTACTTTGCTAGTTATAATTATTACTGGCCCCTGATCGATGAAGTGGATGGGGGCACAGGTCAGATGAATGTCAACTTCACAAGATTAATTAACCGAAATAAAACTGGTGATGCAAGTGCCAGGGTCATATGCCGCCGGATCTTCGCACGAACGATAGATGAAGTATGGTCCCCGGGTCCCATTTTACCCACTGAACCTGTGTTACTCGTTGGGTCCATTTGCCCTGGGATATAATATGCCTCATGGACCTATTTTTCCACTACCCACCCACCTACCAGCCCTGTCCACCCACTCAAGTTTATCCGTCCACCCATCCGACCCATTGTAGCTGAGAATGAAGTGTTTCTAGACGTAAAAAATTGGCTACCATGTTTCCACCGTGTTGACTAGATTATTTCTAATTAGTTTTGATCTTGGCCATCAGGGGCGCAACTTTAGGAACTATAATGTACACAGTTTAATTCGCTGTCAAAAGATACACCTCCTAGACCTGTTTAGACAGTTCTATATGCATCCCCCTGCCCCTGATTTCCACAGAGGAGAAACAGACAGACAGACAAACAAACATTCTCCTTTATATACCCAGGGATTTACCTCTAATGCGTCCTCACTCTTCCCCCTCCTTCCCGGTTATCGAAGGTTTTCAAAAAGATTTCCTTGGCACAGTTCCTAACTTCTTTTCAATCCTTTTTAAACTAAACTGGCTCAAGTCTAACACACTCTACCTCAACGATCCAGTATTTTCAAACTTTCCAATGATAAGTTTCCGTAATCCTTTTCTGAAAGAGAGAGAGGGAGAGAGAGAGAGAGAGAGAACATTTACCTTTTGTATTCTATAAGAGAGAGAGAGAGAGAGAGAGAGAGAGAGAGAGAGAGAGAGAGAGAGAGAGAGAGAGAGAGAGAGAGAGAGAATATTACTTTTCGTGATCATGGCAGTCTTAACACTCAGCTTTGTACTGTGGTCCCTGATGTACATATCGTGAAATCTGTAAACTCATTACTTCCTTTGTAAAATCAGCTCTGTGAAGATGGGTGTTGTAGGATCATTGATTTGAGTGTGGTGAGGACTTAGTATTTACATTAGTGTCTTTCAAGAATAAAGAAAGGACAAGGGGGTAAAGAAATAGGAGCGAGGGACAAAGATGTGGGTAGGATGAGCTGGAATTGTGGTGGAATGTTGGTGGGGAGGGGATGAGAGTCTACCTTGGGAAAATTAATGCTGCTGGATTAATGGTCTGAGTGAGTTGAAGATTGTTCCAGCTAGAACATCAAGAGGATAAGCTTGCATTACTCTCATTTACCTGGTCTTGCGACGTAGGTTGAGCCTCTAGTAAAAGCTTAATGTAGTTTCTTGTTTTCATCGTTAATTCTACCCTTGCTGATTGTGCTTCGTTGAAATGAATCGTTGTACTTTCGGGAAAAAAAAAAAACAATTTTTTTTAATAATACCCAAAAATACACAGACGAATAAATTGTATGAAGTGTACAGAGACAGGTGCGATAATATACAACCTTGTAATAGTGTAGGTTATAACCCGGTATTTGGTGTTATTAGTTTTGCGTGCCACAGTTTCATTGACCTTTACAAGTCAGTGTATTGTTGCGAAAAATGCAATTCTTACATTTTGCAATACACTAGTGATAGGGGTTCTAGATCGAGAGTTCTTTATCGGTGTGGCTGTATCGTTGAGTCCATATCCCTTCTTTTCACCTCACAATGATCCGGTATATTTCAGCTGTGTTTGTTACCCTCCCACCTCTCGTCTCGCATACGCGTCCACTTTCTTCATTAACTATACTTCAGCAACCTCTCCTCCCACAACACACCAGCGTCCGCCTTATACCTAACTACACTGTAACTCCGCTTGGTTTATATCCATGAAAATTCCAGCCTTACCCCACTCCCATTCACGCATTAAATCAGTCTCTCAGTCTCCATCCCTTCTGTAAGGTCAAAACACCTCATATCATCATCACTTGCCGTCATTGCGTTAGCGTTAGGAATCTCGTTAAATCATTCCGCATAGCCTACACACTTACAGTAACTTCTTTTTAATGTCACTAGCTTCAGTTGTGTATTTCAGGCCCGTGATCTCAGTCTGCAAATTCCAGTGAGACGGGTGAATTTTGGTATAATATTCAGCAGATTACCAAGGAAAATGTGCTTATGTTGAAAATTACATCGGCGTTATTATAGGCAGATTTAATATTAAAATTGTGTGACTTTCTACCTGGCAAAAATGTGAGGAGCTTCATTTTCAAAGGCTGCGTTGAAATTAACTATAGCATTTTGGTACTGAAAAAGCCCTACTATTTTTAGGATGTGATGCCGCTGTGGGAGGAAAAAATGAAAGGGGGCGAAGTGAATGAATGGGAGAATGTGATATGTGTAAGGTTAGGCATTCTGTCATTGGCTGAGATAAGTATTGTCGAATGAATGTGTCTAATGAGTATGTGTGAGACAGTCTGATGCAGTGCGTAGGATAGGAGTGGTAGACCAAAGTGCTTACTGGATATGGTTAATGAGATGGTGAGACAACTGATGAAACTATGAAATGGTGGAGCGACTGAATTCCTGGATGAGGTATGCATGGAGAAGCGCATGACAGGGGTTTTACAGTACACCCCTTTTTAACCTGATATTCGAGGGGTTGCCGATCTGACAGATGCAGGTGAAGCACGTCTGTGAAACAACAGATCAACAAACTAACAAAATTTAAAAATGTGCAAATGGTCAGACTTCTGTGGTGGAATCAGGATTTGGAGCTTGAATGATGTGAATTATTATGAGGTTTACTTCAATGTGCATGCTATTAGACGTTCTGCCACTCCCGTACTTAGCCTTTCCTTGTCTCTAGATTGCACCTCACCCCATCAGTATATGATAATGATGGCATCTTTTCCGTGCATTACTGTGTTGTATTCAGTGTGTTAAACATAATCCATATGTATTCCTCAACATCTATAACTCTCCATTTTCAGTACTCTTGTCTGTTCATAGTCATCCCACACCGGTGTCTTCCATTCACACGATATTGCTGGTACTAACACTCCTCCCTGCAGTACTTCTTGCAGTTTCTCTGCATGTGTTTCACTGGTATCCTCCGGAATTGAAGAATGTGTTTTATAAGAAGGTTTTATGGTCATGGAACCAGCTGCTATGTAGCTGAGCTCAGCCGAGATAATTTTCTAAGATGAAGATGCAATCAGATGTTTTTGTAAGTGACGAAGTAACCAGACTGAACAGCTGCAAAAAATGTGCGACTTCAAAGTTAACAATATCCTTAATATCAGGTACGTAAGTCGCAATAGAAAATCTACATTGAATCAGTCCGTCTGCCTCGTGCCTTGTAAAGCTAACAGACAATAAAAAAAAGAAATCATTGGAAAAGCTCGGGGTTGACGCCATGAACAATTAACTTTCTACTTTTACTTACCATTGAAAGATTCGCTAAAGCTGTCATCCAGTATAGGTTGTATTCCGTGAGTGTAAGTGTCGCCCTGGTAGTGAGTGGGACGAAGAGTGTGTTGTGGTGTGACGTCACCGAGGTGTGGCAGTGGAGTGATGGAAACACCAGCAGCTGTAGTCACCCCCTCCTCGCCCTCAGCCACCCCGCTCATCACCACCACCTGCCGCAGAGTCACAGGTGGTCAGTTACTTTCAGTTGCACCATATCATACTAATAAGCCCATATTCGATATAAAGATAATTACATCAAAAGGAAATTGTACTGCTAAGATCTGCAAT
>JAGKTI010019032.1:0-17271 GCA_018397915.1 Birgus latro | reverse complement strand
GCTGGAGTCCAGAGGATGATGAAACTGTAGGTGACGTTCAGAGCAGTCTATACTGGCTCGTAGTTTTGGAAGGAGGTCCTGCCCTGGGTATCCATTGTAATCATGGAAGGATGAGTAAAAAATGATAGATTTGTGGAGTGCAGAGACCTGCTGGTGGGTGTCCGCACGTAGCGCCCGGGTCTGCCACGTATGGGTAGGGGGCCATCTCCAGCGTCCACAAGGTGAGCTGAGGTGGGGAAAAGTGGGCTGAAGGTGGGGCGGTGATGGGAGTAAAAGTGAGTGTAGAGGCAGGATCTGGCCACTCCCGTATCGGCCAAGAGCCTCGCCATTACCCATTCAATCTCATCTTGTTATAGAGTAGGGGGTGGTATTTCTGTAAGGTGGCCCCCACCACTGTGGGGAGGTGCAGGGGCGGGCCTAAAATTCCAGCTGCTGGGGCGTATCGTCATCCTTAGGTTCCGTGTCCCCAGGGTTGGTGCAGGTGGCCAATTGGGCTTCATCCTTGGTGCCCTCATCGTCCAGGGATGATACCGTATGGCGCCCCTGGTTAGTAGTTCTGCATCGGGCAGCCTTGAGCTGCTCCCAAATGTTGTGGAGGGGGCACTTGTTGCTGCAGGCTGTGAATTCCCATGGATTGATGGAAATCAAGTTGCCTTCTCTGGTGTTGGGGTGCTTGTGTGAGGGGTGGGCCCTGGGAATAGAGGGTACTGGTGTCAGACTTGGCTGGACTGGGGGTGGCCGGGGGTTGTGTGGCGGCGCTGCTTTTTGTGTGGGGAATTCATTCACAGCTCCGATCTGTTGTGGGGTGGTAAGGGTGGCCGTGAGGCGACATACTAGCTGGATATCTTTGTCCAGGTCTCCCGTGGGGTCATGTATGGTGAAGCTTTCCCTGATAGCACTGGGGAGGATCCTGATCAGGGTGTTGAAGACATGTTGCTCCCAGATTTCCTTACTCTGTTCCGGGTATGCGGCAGTGACGAGTCACCTGGCCTGGATGAGTGAGTCGTCGAGGTTTCCGTCGTAGGTTAGGGAATCTATGTGTGACAGTGCCACAACTTCTGGAACTTAGGAATAGGCACTAAAGTCTTAGCCCAGGGTTGGACATGTAAAAAAAAAAAAACTTTCCCTAAAGAGGGGGTGACTGCTTGGGTCACTAGTTGAATCAAATCCACTCATGTCAGCTCCGGAAAAATTTTTGGTGCAATAGCGGCTACTGCTTTGCCCAACAGAGGCAGGGTTACTGCTATTCTTTGTCTGTCTCGAACCCTATGTCCAAAAGTGGTTTAACTATTTCTAGGTATGTGTGGATGTCGTATTGGTCAGGGTCAAATTTAGGTATTTGAACATAGGGTTTTGTCACCATTTTGCTGAGATTTCCCTTGTTCTTTGTTGCAACCCACTGGGTGAAGAACCACCGTAGCCACCAGTGTTGTGCGGAGTGTTTTAGGACTGACTCCTCGTTCCTTAGACAGGGCACTTAGAGCGGGGTCCTCTTTCTAGACAGGGCTGGGTATGCAACTAAGAGGAACAGGGCATAAAAACACTCAGCAACAAACCTTACACGTGTATTACCTTAATTCTTACAATGACACAATACTGACAGTGGCACACTTCACACAAGAAGTAAATTAATACAAGGGACAGGGCTGGAGGACTCTGGGGCTGGTAGCATAGCTGGTGTTGCTTCTGGGGAGGGCCTGGTTGTAAGAAGGTGGCCCAGGGCGGCAGCCTTCATCAGGAGTGGAACCAGCTGCCATGAGGGAGTCCGGGGTAGTCGTTGGGAGGCCGGACAGCTACTGGGTCATCTAGGGGCTTCGTCAGGAGGCTGGCTACTGCTGGGTCGTTTGAGGCCTTGTCAGGAAGCTGGTCACTGCTGGGTCATCTGGGGCCTCATCAGGAGGCTGGTCACTGCTAGGTCATCTGGGGGGGCCCTCGTCAGGAGGCCTGGTACTGCTGGATCGTCCGGGAGGGTCTGGGGGGTGGTGGCATGGTAGGGGCTCCCATCTCTAGGGGGGTCCAAGGGTTGGGACCTTAGGGCTGGGCCCAAACAGGGAGAGAAGGCGCACCTGTTAGTGCCCACTCTGCCAGGTGGGGCATCGTCGGGCTGGGAAGGAGAAGTTATGCCTCGGGGTATTGGTGACGTCTTGGCGGGGCCACCATCAGGGGTTTGGTGCTGCATCCCATCTCGGAAGAGTTTGTCAAGGTCAAGGTCTGCTGGGGGCCTGGTTGTAGGGTGTGGGTCCCGGGTCTCAGGGGGCCTGTCCAAATCTGCTCCAACTGCCACAGCTGGAGTTGGGCGAACAGTGGAAATCCTCAGGAGGGGAAGGCACTGAGGTAGAGGGTGAGGGGCTGCGCATAGCCGTTCCCTCCCCAGTGCGGCTGGTGGTTGTCACTAGGTCCCCTAGGGTGTGGAAGACGAGCGGCTAGTGGCCGTCTCTTCCCTCGTGCGGCAGGAGGCCGTCACTGAGGGTCCGTGCCCCTGGCTGGCTGTGGGTGTAATGTGGCTGGTGGCCATCACCTGCCCACGGGTGTGGCTAGGGGCCATCACCTGAAAGCCGTGCCCTGCGAGGACTACATCCAGAGTGTGGCTGGAGGCCGTCACAGGGGTATGGCCATAACCAAGGTCTGGTTGATGGCCGTCACTGGTGTCCTTCTTCCCGGGTGTGTTGCAGGAAGGGTGCGGCTAGTGGCCGTCGCCTCCTTGTGGGCATGGCTAGTGGCCATCGCCGATGTTGGGAGTCTGCTGCCAGAGGCGCGGCTTGTGGCCATCGCTTGTCTGGGGGGGGCAACTGTTGGCCGTCACCAATTCTCTCTTCCCTGGAGAGTTGTTGCGAGAGCGGCTGGCGGCCGTCTCTCCCCATGCACGGCTAGTGGCCATTGCCTGGTGTGAGTGAGGGAGGGAAGCAGCTACTAAGCAGCTGGTGGCCGTCTCCTGCTGGCTATTTGGGGTTATAAGAATAGCCCCACCCTGAACCTGGCGAGAGCTAGTCCAGCTGAGGTATAGTGCGTCGTGACTGATACCTTGGTGGTGAGGCACCTGAGCGTGAGAGGGGCATAGGGGATAGGTACAGGTGGGCCCTTCTCGCGCTGAGCCCACGCTCACTGCATTCACCTCTCGGTTGTCTCCTCCTAGGGTAGTTGTCATGTCCAGGTGGGGCGTTTTAGTGGCATGCATTTCAGGTGGTATGCTACATGTTCAGAGCTCAACTCCTTGGTCTCTGTACATGAGTGATGGGTCTGGGGTTCCCTTCAAGACCGGGTCTAGTGCATGCAACTAGAGGAACAGGGCACAAAAACTCAGGCTGACCAACCTTACACGTGTATTACCATAAAGATACACAATGCCAGACACAATACAATATACAGATTAAACACACTATCTGGTACACAGGGGATCTGGGTTGGGCTATGGTGACTGGGCAGCTGCAGGTGTCATCCAGGTGTAGAAAGGGTCCCATCAGACGTGCTCTCCCACAGGAGGCACGGGACCGCTGTCAAGGGCTGGGTCGTCAAAGATGGGCTGCTGGGCGGTGTAGAGGGAGGCCTTTCCCTGGTGGGGCCTTGATGAGTGGATCGGCCCTTGAGACTGGGACCAAACAGGGAAAGCAAGTGAACTTCCCTGTGCCTGCTCCTGGGGGAGGACTGCTTGGTGGTGGGGCTGGGGAGATTTCGTCCTGGGTCCACCCATGGGTGACTGGGGGCTGCAGCTTCTCTCGGGTCGACAGACCATCAGGAGCTGCCTGTGGCGTCTCTTCCTCCAGGAGTCCGAAAGCGAGGGGCGATATGGGGGCATTGGCTGCAGCGAACGAATTCTCAGGTTTACTATGGAGCCACTCCAGATCCTCTCCATCTGCGCCTCCACTGGCTCTCCAGCTCTGTGTGGAAAGAGAGAGGGGTGTCACATTTGGCCTCTGGAAGAGTGAGGTGAGCAAGGGATGGCAGGTGAGGGACATACAGTGGCTGTTCCCTTCCTGGTGCAGACGGTGGCTGTCGCTGCAGTTCTGCCTGTGCCAATGGGCACGGCAGATGAGGAAATGATGGTGGCCTCGTCCTCCCCGGCACAGACTGTGGCCATCGCCACAGTTCTGCCTTGCCCTGGGGCGTACATTAGCTGTTCCCTCCCCGGCGTGGATGGTGGCTGTGGCCGCGGTCCTGCTCCCAGGAAAGGCAGCAGATAAGGGACGTATGGTGGCCATTCCCTCCCTGGCACAGACGGTGGCCGTTGCCAAGGTTCTGCAGGGGGTGGTTGATGAGAGACATACGGTGGTCATTCTCTCCCCGACACAGACAGTGGTCATCGTCGCGGTTCTACCTCGGACTGTTAAAAAACAAGTCCCACCCCGATCCTGGCAAGTGCTGGTCTGGCCCGAGAGTAGTGCTGTGGGACTGCATATCTCCCACGGGCTCTGTTGAGGGGAAGAGGGGTGCATAGTAGGGGGGACGTAAGACCATCTTGTCCTGGCACTTTACACACCTCCCTGTGGTCCCTCCTTGGGGTGGGTAATCCATCATCCTGTCTGCTCACCTCCCTGTGGTCTCCCCTTGGGGTGGGTATTTCACCATCGTCGCAGGTGGAAAAGTCACTTCCCCATGGCTGGAGGTGGTAGGTATCTGAGGTAGCGGTTCAGTGGGTCAGCGTGAGGTGGTGCAGGAGGGCGGTCCAGTGGTGGGTGGGTAGGATTGGCTGCTGGTGTGTGTTGCAGGTTATGTGAAGGGTGGAGGTCTGTGGGACCCTTTGCAGGAGGCGGAGGAGGTGAGATGTCCCTTGGAGGTGGTGGTGTTGCCCCTGGGCAGGATCCACGTCACCCATTGGATTTTCATCTTTGGAGACACGGTGCGTGGTGAGTGGACGGGTGTCAGTGGCGAGGAGATTGGGCTATGTGGTGAGATGGTCGGGTGGGTTGGTTTGGTTGGTGGAGTTTTCATGTTAGGTGGTGGTGGTGTGGTGTTGGCCGAGGATGGAGAGCTGGTTTGGGGTCTGGTGTAGGACGTGGGTGTGGAATGGGGAGTGGGTGAGGAGTGTGTAGGTGTGATGTAGCACACGTATGAGTTAGTTGTGTTGGCGGGGGAGGTGAGTGGTGGTGCAGTGTGCTGGGTGGGAAAGTGGGTGTGGCGTGGCCAGGAGGCGGCGTGTGAGGTGGGTGGTAAGGGGTGAAAGGTAGGAGACAGTAGACAGGAGGAGATGGTTCCAGAAGGTAGATTAGGGGAGCATAAGATAGAGGTTCCTGTGGGTCTGTTAAGATGGAGGCAGGCCTCGTGCTGAGGAGGGATAGGAAGGGAGGAGGCGATGGTAGCGTGGCATGTGGTGTGTGGAGGAGTGGGAAGGTTAGGAATACGAGAGGGTAAGGTAGAAGAAATAGTGGGAGGAGTGTGAGATAAGGGAAAGGGTGTGGGAGTGCAAATGCAGTGTGACTGGGGGGGGGGGTCTGGAGACTTCTGGAAGTGGAGGCATCGCTTGTGACAGTCGATGCTGATGCGTAACTTCTGCAGGAGGTCCAGCCCCAAGTAGCCATCGTAAGCACAGCAGGTTGAGTCGAAGATGATGAATTGGTGCCAAGCTGACACATTCTGATGAGTGTTGGCATGCAGGGCCTGGGTTTCCCCACATATAGGCAGGGGGTCATCCCCTGCATCTATGAGGTGAGCTGAAGTGGGGAGAAGCCAAAAGCTTAGGCATGGCGGGAGTAGAAATGACTGTAGAAGCAGGATCCGGTCGCTACCTTGTCGACCAGTAGCCTCGCTGTCACCCCGTTCAGTCTCATCTTGTTGTAGACTGGGGGGCGATATTTTTGTGAGGTGGCCCCTGCCGCTGTAAGGAGGTGCAGGGGTAGTCCTAAAAATCCAGCTCGTTGTTGGGTGTTTTCTTTGTCTGGCCCTACTCCACCAGGGTTGGGGTACTCGGCGGAGGATGCGTTGTCATAAGAGACCGTGAGGTGCCCTTGGGTAGCAGTTTTTCGTCGGGCAGCTATAAGTTGTTCCCATATGTCATGAATGGATCACTGTTGATTGCATGCTGAAAATTCCCACAGATCTATGGAAATCAGGTTGGTATTCCCCTTAGGGGCAGGGCATCTCTTGGTGGGGAGCGCCCAGGGTATAATGGGTGGTGGTGGAGAAAATGCGTGGGTGGGGGGCATCCATCATTTTGGGTGTGGTGCCTTGCGTGTCGGGACTCTTTTCACTGCGCTGATGTGCTGTGGGGTGGTGCGAACAGCGCGTGTTGAACATCCTTGTCAAGATCTCCCATTGGGTCATAGATTGTGAAGTGTTCTCTTATGGTGCTGGGGAGTATCCTTAACAGGGTGTTGAAAATGTTCTTGGGTGGCTTCATCGGCCTCCAGGTAAGTGGCAGTGACACAACGCCTGGCCTGGATGAGTGTAGGCGATGACTTTCCCTAGGGATGACATGACTGCTTGGGTCACAATTTACGTGAACTGCGCCCATATCAGCTCCAGGATCTTCGTGGTGATGCTGGACGCTGCTTTTCCCTAGTGTGGTAGTGTAACTGCTATTTTCTCCTTGTCGTGGTCGAATCCAATGTCCAATAGTGGTTTGATCAGGCACACGTATATGTTTAAGTCACATTGTTTGGGGGTCATGTTTTGGCAATTGTACGTGTGGCTTGGCCACCATTTTGTGAGATTTTCCTTGTTCCTTGTTGCTCTCTTTCTGGTTCAAGAACCACTGCTAGCCGCCAGTGTTATGCTGCGTGTTCAGAGCCCAAAGCCTCGTTCTCTGTACACGAGTGATGGGTCTGACGTTCCTTTCAAGACCGGGTCTAGAGCATGCAACTAGGGGAACAGGGCATAAAAACTCGGGCTGACCAACCTTACACGTGTATTACCATAAAGGTATACAGTGCCAGACACGATACAATATACAGGTTAAACACACTATCTGGTACAAAAGGATCTGGGATGGGCTACTGGTGACTGGGCAGCTGCAGGAGTCGTCCAGGTGTGGGAGGGGTCCGTCAATCATGCTATCCCACAGGAGGCATAGGACTGCCATCAGGGGCCAGGTCGTCGAAGGTGGGCTGCAGGGTGATGTAAGGGGAGGCCTTTCCCTGGTGGGGCCTCAGTGAGTGGGTTGGCCCTCCGGACTTGGGCCGAACAGGGAGAGCAGGCATGCTTTCCTGCACCTGCTCCTGGGGGAGGACTGCTTGGTGGTGGGGCTTGGGAGGTCTTGTTTTGGAGTCCTGGGTCCGGCCATGGGTGGATGGGGGCTGCGGCTTCTCTCAGGTCGAGAGGCTGCCAGGGGCTGCCTGCGGCGTCTCCTGTTTCGGTAATCCGACAGCGAGGGGCAATGTGGGGGTGCATCAGCTGCAGTGAGCGAATCCCCAGGCTCACTACAGGGCCGCTCCAGATCCTCTCCAGCCGTGCCTCCATTGGCTCTCCGGCTCTGTGTGAAGAAAGAGAGGGGTGTCCCACTTGACCTCTGGAAGAGTGAGACGAGCAAGGGATGGCAGGGAAGACAAGTATGGTGGCTGTTCTCCCCTTGGTGAGGAAGGTGGCCATCGCCCCAGTCCTGCTCCCTATAGAGGTGGCAGATGAGGAAAGGACGGTGGCCTCTTCCTTGCTGGCACAGATGGTGGCCATCGCCACGGCTCTGCCTTGCCCTGGGACAGCAGGTGAGGGATGTACGGCGGCTGTTCCCTCCACGGAGCGGACGGTGGCCATCACCGTGGTCCTGCTCCCAACAGAGGCTGCAGATGAGGGACGAAAGTGGCCGTTCCCTCCCCGGCGTGGACGGCGGCCATGGCTGCAGTTCTGCCTGTGCCTATGGGCGTGCCAGATGAGGAAAGGATGGTGGCCTCTTCCTCCCCGGCGCAGATGGTGGCCATTGCCACGGTTCTGCCTTCCCCTGGGACAGCAGGTGAGGGATGTACAGTGCCCGTTCCCTTGCTGGCACAGACGGTGGCCGTCACCACAGTCCTGCTCAAAGCAGAGGCTGCAGATGAGGGACGTACAGTGGCCGTTCCCTCCCTGATGCAGACAGTGGCCATCTTCATGGTTCTATGTGGGACTGTTAAGAAATAAATCCCACCCCGATCCTCGCGAGTGCTGGTCTGGCACGAGAGTAGTGCAACAGGACTGTGTATCTCCTGCGGGCTCTGTTGAGGGGAAGAGGGGTGCATGGTGGTGGGGGACGTAAGCCCGTCTTGTCCAGGCCTCCCTATGGTCCCTCCTTGGATGGGTATTTCGTCATCCTATCTGTGTGCCTCCCTGTAGTCTCCCCTTAGGGTGGGTATTTCATATATATTTATGCAAGGAAGAAGGAACTTATGGCCAGGAGCCTGGAAACTGTTCCCTCCAAGAAAAAACAAAAACAATACAAACGAGAGCCGAATTCAAGATACGATCATTTCAATATGAATGGACACTATGCATCTGAAAAACCGGAGATCATAGGAAGCAGGAAATACAGAGAGAAGGAGACAGTTCCAGAGTTAACCTGTTGCATAAATGAAGGGCTGGGAGTAATGGGTAACTCTTGCATTAGAGAGTTGGACAGAAGAGGGATGAGAGTTTGTTGCTAGACGGGTGCTACGCGCCCACTGTAGAGGTGGGGGGATGCAAGCAGACAGTTCCGAGGAGCAGTGATCATTGAAGTAGCGACAGAAAAGAGATAAAGATTCAGCAGTGCGGCAAAGAGACAGAGGTTGAAGGGAGCCAGTAAGTGGAGGAGAGTTAATGAGATGAACAGCCTTTGAATCCACCCTATTGAGAAGAGCTGTATGTGGGGAGCCTCCCCACACATGAGAGTTGTACTCTACACATGGGCGAATAAAACCCGTGTATAAATTCAACAACTGTGTAGGGTCCAAAAAGGTACGGAGTCGGCTTAGCACTCCTAATCTCTTGGAAGCAGATTTTAAAAGAGATGTAATATAATCTTTCCAAGATAAGTCTCGAGTGAATGAAACCCCCATGCATGTTCAAGGATGATTCAGGATTGAGCTGAATATTATTATACATTAGTGGGTACTCCTATGGAAGATTTTGTAGGGTTGATAGGTGTAAGAACTGAGTCTTTGATGCATTAAAAACAAGATTATTTTTACCCCAGTCAGAGTTACGAGCCAAGTCAGGCATTAGGTGTGCCATAGCCTCGTTCCTTGTTTGTTGAAGTAACTGCTGAGATGGACGTTGCGGGAACCAAATGGAAAGGTGAAAGGCGGAATCATCAGTGTACAAGTGGATAGGGTTAGATGTACAGCTTAAAAGGTCATTGATGAATAAAAGGAAGAGTTGGCGATAGAACAGAGCCCTAAGGAACACCACTGTTGATAGATCTAGGAAAAGAATGATGGCCGTCTAAAACACCTGCTATAGAACGACCAGAAAGGAAGCTATAGATAAAGGCACAGATAGAAGGATAGAGGAGTGAGAAGAATTCAAGTTGGAGAGTTGAGAGCATGTAGTATGGATGAAATTATTTTTAGCAGAGCAAAGAACAGACAGCACACTTCCAGGCAGAAACATAAAAAAGATGTGATTCAGGGGTTGGTTAGCCCTGATACCTTTTATAGGCCCTGTCCTTGTTGTGGACGGCATTAGAACAAGAGTGATTCAACCAAGGCTTTCTTACATTAGTCAAAGGATATGAGAAAGGAATGTATGCGTCCATGCCCAAGAGCATAACCTTCGTAATGCGCATGGCACTCTCAGATGGCTCCTTGCCATGGAAGTAATAATCATTCCAAGGAAAATCAAAGAAGTACTGCCTGAGGGCCTCCCAATCCGCAGCTCCGAAGTGCCACATCGAAGTTTCTTTGGAGGGTCCACAGGCTGTACTGGAGCGATGGAACAGGTTAAGGTAATGAGGTTGTGATCGGAGGAGCCCAGTGGGGAGGAAATATTAACAGTGTAAGCAAAGAGGTCAAGTATGTTGGAGCTCTCTCCAAGGCAGTCAGGGATACAGGTAGGGTGCTGTACAAGCTGCTCTAAGTCATTAAGGATTGAAAATATGTAGGCTTGTTCACCAGGTGGATCAGTGAAAGGAGCGGAGAGAAAAAGGTGAACATTGAAATCTCCTAGAATGGAGATTTCAGAGAAAGGAGAAAGGAATAGAACGTGTTCCATCATAGAAGTAAGATAGTCGAAGAATTTTTCATAGTCAGTAGAATTAAGGGATGAGTGAACAGCGCAAATATATTTAGTTAGAAAATGACAGGAAAGCCGAAGCCATAGAGTACAGATTTCAGAAGAATCAAGTTCAGGAACACGAGAACAAGGTTGTCATTGCGTACATATACACAACAGCCACCGTTGGCTTTGAAATGAGTATAGAGAAAGTAGGTGAAAAGGGTTTGCTATCATTTGCCTCAGACATTTGAGTCTCAGTTAGGAAGAGAAGGTGAGGTTTAAAGGAGGAGAGGTGGTGCTCGACAGAGCGAAAATTAGAGGAAAGACCGCGAATGTTGCAAAAATGAAGAAGTGAGTCAGACAGGCGGTCCAGGCAGCTCGTTGAGTCGTTACTGGGAGAGGGACGGATGGTATGGGTATTTATGGTCCCCCCCCCGTGGGGACTCCGAGGCTTGGTTATTAGACGCCATTTTTCATGTTTAATTTTGTAAAGAAAGTGTTGTGTGTAATGTGCATGTTGTCTGGTGTTGAGAGTTAGAGAAACTTGTATTGGAGAGCATGATGGCCTTCTCTCTGTGTTACTGAAACACTGATAAAGTTCAGCAAAGGGGGATGGACAGCAACTTGTCCCGAGGGCTGATGAAACGGGAGCTCCAGCTCTCCCTGTCACCAGCTTTCATCCACCTTGGGAGTACTAACCTGCTCGACTGCTGCTACAGACTACTTTATTAACCCGTCACGTCCCGACCGATTTCCCACCTCCGATATCCCCCAGTCCCGAGCATTTTTTTTTTTGGGGGGGGAGGGGGCTAAAACATCCGCTTTTGTTGAGAAACAAACGAATATGAACAAGAAAGTGGTTACCTGGATCCCCAAGTGGTCAGAACAGGTGAGCCCCCCTGGTTCAGGTATCATATTCTGTCACTGACGAGTCTGGCTCGCACGTTTTCTATGGTAGGTAATTTTGGGAGAAACAACCAATAACACGTCTATATTTATTAATTTTGAACTAATAAACAATAAGAACAACAATATAAGAGTTTTCAATGAGATATATAGGAAAAATAAGCATTGTTCTATCGCGCGAGCTTAACAAGTTTGATCACTTTCGTCACACTGAGTCGGAAAGTTTCTTGTTTCAGGAAACATATCATTTTATCTACTTGCATATTACTGCTTCAATGACATTTTAGCATTTTTGACTATGTAAATGGTTTCAGCTGTTTGCATTCATTACGATGATATTTACCATAATGATGGCGTATATTTGCATACTCAGCGCACTCGCTATGACTCCTCTTTCAACGTACGTGACATTTTTTTTAAAGTTTCATATTATTCTTTCAATGACATTATAACATTTTACACCCAGTGTAAATGTTTTCACCTATTTACAATCCTTACGACGGTATTTAGCGCACTGATAGCGCATAATCATGTAGCAAGCACACTCGCTACCACTCGTGTTTCGACTTAGAATATATCTATGCACTAAAATAATATTTTTCAACTAATATTATACCCGTTTACACTTTATACTAATATTTACATATTCACTGGCCTTATAATTACACTGAGCATCAGAATATCGCACCTTTATACACTCGCTAGGAATGTTTCGACTTAGAATATATTTATGCACTAAAATAATAATTTTCAACAAATACTATACCCGTTTCCACTTTATACTAATATTTACATATTCACTGGCCTTATAATTTCACTGAGCGTCTGTATGTCGCATATTTTTCTGAGAATGAGCGTCCTATCGCTATCACACCACCTAAGAACTGCATCATTGTGTGGTATTCCCTGAAACAGGGGTGAATGCACAGACCCACGTCACACTCTACGCACTCATAGCGGGTGTCTTTCCTCTGAGTGTTGGGTCTCACTCGGGAATTACCACACACATGACACCTCTGTTGGGGCCTAGCTCTGTTTGGTTGTGGAGGGAGGGATAGAAGTGGCAAAGTGGCGGGCAGAAATTCTCAGGGGAGTTTGGGCGGTAGGGGCAGTGCGGGGTCGTTGCTATAATTTCCCTGCCAAGCTCCCTGATAAACCCTTCAAAGATTTCCTGCGCACCTGTTTTCATGGCATGCAGGTGGTGACAATTTAGGGCAGTTAAGTCGAGCAGGTGAAAGAAGAGCTTTTTGTACCACTTCATCGTGGTCCTGGCACACTCTACACTCGATATCATGGAGTCTGACTGGTCCACGAGCCGCATATTGATGTTATAATCCAGCACACACTCAGGTTTCCAGATGCGGTGCCTGCTCTCGCTGCGGAAATCCACGGACTCTGTGCGGTGCATCAAAGGGCGGTGAACCGTCGATAAGAGACAGACTTCTCTGTTGTGGTTCCACACTGTTGCTAAGATGTTATTAGTCTTGAAGAATACCACCTCATTTTTCTCTAGTTTCCGCCTGACCTTGACTATGTGACGCCGGTTCACCTTTAACGTACCACAGAGTCTCGTGTCATGCAGGTGTAGATAACGAGCGAGATGAGGGCTAGTGTACCAGTTATCGAGGTAGAGTATGTGACCACGATGAACGATGAAGGTACTCTTCAATCACTGTCTTCACCACTGCTTCCGAGAGTCCAATACTGCGATCTTCTATTATGTCTGTCTGTGCACCGGTGTACAAGTCTATGTCTTGCACATAACCAGTCCTACAGTCACACATAACAAAGATCTTGAATCCAAAACGGTGCCTCTTGCTGGGTATATACTGGCGAAAAGAAATATTGCCTCTCCACAACACGATACTCTCGTCTATGACAAGGTCTCTATAGGGATAAAATGAGGAACGGAATGTTTGTCGTAGGTGATCAAAAACCAACCTAATTCGCCTCATCTTATCTGTGTCATTTACATTGGCAGGATCATCAGCATCGTAAAAGTGGAGGCGGCTTAGAGTTTGCTGAAACCGATTATGGCTCATGATCTTGCCAAATATCGGTGTCTGCACGAGAGGGTCCTTAGTTCAGTATTACGGAATTCTGTTTTTACGTAAAATACCCATCAAAAGTACCAGGCAAATAAATATGAACATCTCTGACAGGGAAACAGGGTAATCGTAAATGATCAAATGTCTGCTCCTTGTGCCCAGTCTTTCACTCTCACGTCGCTGGCTGCTTGCAAACCTGTTGGTTTGTTCTATAATCTGCTCGACAAAAGCCTCACCGGAAAACAGGTGGAAAAAATCCAGCCTGTTTGAGCCACGGTGAATGCCAGGAGCAGTGCAGCCTGCTCGTCCCTGCTCAGTGAAGGGGTGAATGATGGGAGAAAAATCACTCCCATCTTCCCAGTTCCAAGTCACATCGCCCCCATCGTCGGGATGGGGAGATGATGGTGGGGGAGGTTGAGGAGGAGAGCGGAGGGCTTCCCCACTCGCACTCCTCTTCCCTCCTCCTTTGCGCTTACCCTTACCCATACGACCTTGGGGAACATCAGGGGGCTGTGGGGAGGAATTCGGGAATATTGGGGAGCATATTGGGGAGCATAAAACGTGCTGGGGAGTGGCTCCTCCTCACCTCCCCGCTCGATCCCCACACCACGTGATTCACACCGCTCACTCACTGCCGCACCTCGTGAACTCCGCTGCCTCACACCACCACGTGAGTGCAAAGACTCACTCCCGCCACTCTCCCTTTCACTAACCGCCCCTACACTTTCCCTTTCACTTCTCACTCCCTCCCAGAGTTGTAAAAAGTACTCTGCTTTGACACTTAAGTAAAAGCATTATTACACTGACAAAATATTACTCAAAGTACAAGTGGAAGTACCCAAAGTTAAAGGTACTCAAGTAAAAGTAATAAAGTACCTTGTTCATGAAGTACTCAAGTAGTGAAAGTAAAAAGTAACTATTGAATTGTCTATCTACCTATCATCCAACCCTGTGTCGCCCCATAAGGAGCGTAGGAACCTGGGGCTGGGCAAGTTGGTCCTTACATTTAAGATGAGAGTGACCAGCCTCACTCATCCCTGAGTGGCATTTCGTGAACAATAACCCAACCACCCCTTGGATATAAAACTTCACCAGCTCAATCCGATTGGAACGCTGTAATTATCCACTAAACCACCAGGCGCCAAAATTTGGTTATATGGTTACCACCCAACATAGTAAATGGTTTCCTGGTGTACAGGAAACCATTTGGCTTGTCACTCAGTGTAGAGTCACCCACAGGCAGAAGGAAGAGGAAAGAATGAAGGAAAGAAAGACAGAAGAAAATAGATTCCTGACTTTGAGATGTAACGAGTAATGACTTCTGTTTTTTGTAATTGTAGTGAAGTAAAAGTAATAGAAAATAATACTTAAGTAAAAGTGTAAGTACTGAAAATGTTGAGTACTTTTTAAAAAGTAAATACCAAAAAAAGTTACTTAAGTACAGTACTCAAGTATTTGTGCTTCGTTACTTAGCAACACTGCTCCCTCCACACCACTTCCGGCCTCCCTAGACAAGACACTAGGCCCATACCTGAGTGTATGACGAGCGTCCTCTTGGGGCCGCGATGGGTGATAATCTCGCGGCCGTACCACGTGGCAGCACGTCCCACGGCTCCCTCCTCATCCTCGTCCTCGTCCTCGCTTTCCCCCTCCACATCACGTAGGGGCTGGAGAGAGGTTGTAGCACGATGTTTTGGTGCTGGCTGGCCCTCTTTAGTGGCGCAACACGTAACGTAGCACTGCTTCCTTGGTGAAGGGACCTCCTCACCACTGCTACTACTTTCCTCCTCCTCTGGCTGGATGTAGTCTTTGTCAGCCACCTCGTCATCGAGTGGCGAATCACTGTCGCCTGTGAAGGTGTCCAGGGCGGCTTGTATTTCCTGCTCTGTGAGACCTCGGCGCGCCATGTCTGACCTGGGTCACTGCTGAGAGGTGAGTGAACAAGGTGCGACCACGCGCGGGTCACGCGGGGTCGCCAAGTGTCTCCGCCTGGTGGCAGATAGAGGAAGGTCGTCTGCACCTACATACCCAAAATCAAGCGTGAAATCTGAAATTTGTGCAAATTATGAACCTTGCAACTGCACGACCTACCGGTATTTCAATGGGTGTAAGTGTGACAAAACGTCGCAATGTACCCATACATCGACGGGAAGCCTCGGGTTAAACCAAGAGTAAATCTTCAACTCACTGATAAAAATTACTGTAGAAGTACTGGAATCAGTGGTGGTTGGAGTGGTGGTGTTGGTGATAGAAGATGGTGTTGGAGGAAGACTGGCAGTTGTTCTGATGACGTTGCGCCACACCTGCCTCCTGGGTGGTAGGTGGGTAAGTAGGTCGGTAAGTACCGTAGTTAGGTAGGTAAGTAGGTGAGGGTCCAGGTAGGACTGCATCAGCACTTTGTGTCATTGCACTGTTCACTTGTTGTGGTGGTGAAGGTGGAAACAGGAAGGATGGAGAGAGGGGGATAATGATGATGGTGGAGGTCTTGGAGGTCAGCTGTGTTAATTCTACTTCATCATATTTTTTTTATGCAAGGAAGAAGGAACCAAAGGCCATGGGCCCACAAACTGTTCCTTACAAGAAAAAACAAAAACAATACGAAAGAGAGCCAAATTCAAGATTCGTTCATTTCGAGATGCCTGGACACACTGCGTTTGAAAGACTGGAGATCATAGGAAGTAGGAAATATAGACAAAGGAAGACAGTTCCAGTGCTGACCTGTAGCATAAATGAAGGACTGGGAGTAACGGTTAACTCTTGCATTAGAGTTGGACAGAAAAGGGGTGAGAGTCTGTTTCTAGACGGGTACTATGTGCACGTCGTATAGATGGAGGGATGCAAGCAGACAGTTCAAAGGAAGAGTGACCATTGAAGTAGCGATAGAAACGAGCTAAAGATGCAACAGTGCAGCAAAGAGACAGAGGTTGAAGGGAGCCAGTAAGAGGAGGAGAGTTAATGAGACGAAAAGCCTTTGACTCCACCCTACTGAGAAGAGCTGTATGTGGGGAGCTTCCCCACACATGAGAGTTGTATACCACACAGGGGCAAATTAAACCCGTGCATAAAGTCAACAACTGTGCAGGGGTAAAGAAGGTTCGGAGTCGGTTTAGCACACCTGATATCTTGGAAGCAGATTTCACTAGAGACGTAATATGTTCTTTCCAAGATAAATCCCGAGAGAATGAAACCCCAAGCATGTTCAAGGATGATGCAGGACTGAGCTAGACAAAATTAAACATTACTGGGTACTCATGGTGTACAAGAAACCATTTGGTATGTCACTCAGTGTAGAGTCACCCACAGGCAGAAGGAAGAGGAAAGAATGAAGGAAAGAAAGACAGACGAGGGAGTGTAAAGTCACCCGTAGACAGAAGGACGAGGAAAGAATGAAGGAAAGAAAGACAGAAGAACAAGGAAGGAAAGAAGGAATTAGGAGAGGAAAGGGCAGACACCCGAGAGCAGCACTACATCGAGTGAGTGGATGGTGAGTGCCCCCACCTACCCCAGTTCAGTTCCTTTACTTCCTTAATTATTCCTTCTTACTTTATTCTTGTGTCTTACTTTTTGTGATTAACTTGTAGGCTTGTAGAGTTGTCTTGCAGAAATTAAATCGTAGAGTTGCTGGTAGTTTCTCGTAAATCGTGGTGGTTGGGGTGGTTAGGGGGGAAGGTAAGCTGCGTTGTTGCTGCGCCAGTCATCGCTCTCTGCTTCACCTGTTCTTTGTTTCTTGTTACTTGTAGTTGCTTGAAGTCGCCAGGCGTAGATGAACAGTAGTCGGTTCGTTTTGCCACCAATGTCGATAGACGTAGTTTATCGTAGTTATTCTGCTGTAAGTGTCGTCTTTTACCGCTTCTGTCGTCTTGCTTCATTCATCCTTCTTTTTTTTATGTTTCATTTACCGCTTGCTACCAAATGTCGATTTACGTAGTTTATCGTTGTTTAGCGTTGTTTACCGCCGTATGCCGTTGCCACCAAATGTCGCTAGACGTAGCCGCGGGGTTTGATTAGACGGATAGAGATATTGCAAATGTATCGTAGATTTACGCTGCCTCTCTGTCACAAGTTTGTGTCGTGGGCAAGCTGCCAGTAAAATGGTGGGACGTCGAGTGAATTGGTAGCTCTCTTTCTATCTCACTTTCCCCCTCTGTGTATTCTTTTATCGTAAGTGAGGCGAGTTATAGTCACTTCTTGGGTTACGGAGTATTATTGTACAAAAGTTATATATAGA
>JAGKTI010019031.1:0-17271 GCA_018397915.1 Birgus latro | reverse complement strand
GACAAGCAGGGATACTGGGGGAGAATTCTTGAAAACCCCCCTACCCCCAGGGGGGAACATAGGAAGTCCTGGTTTCCTATGTTCCTGATGTAGCAGTCAAGAATTTGATGATGATGATCCTAAGAATGAATGACCCAGTTAGGTGAAACACAGAACAGTGAGCATTTGCTGTATTACAAGGAACTAAACAAATATTGATACAGCTCAGGAGATGTATGGTATTGTAATTATTTCTATATATCCAGTACAAGGTGAGGCAAAATAATATTGGAATTAATGAACATACTAAAGTGCCATTCTTTGTTTCAGGTGGGTAAATCACGTTTTCCAGAAATTATCAACCCCTTTGCCGACGAGATTTTGAGTCTCATCCTCACAAATTTGGAGGAACCTCTTGAAAAGCGTGGAGGATTTGTTGCTCTAAAAGGTAGCCTTCCACCCATCAGAATGAATTCACAGGTAAAGAATAATTTTTTAGTGCTCTGTCAATCAGGCTTTTATTGGTGCAGTTGTTGTTGCTTTTTCATTATCTGTTTGGCTGAGCTGACTCATCAGTCCAGGGTAAGCAACTGTTTCTGTGTGACTGTCCTACATGTACAGCACAGTACTTACACCATGCAGGGATTTGGCACCTGCTTGTAGACAGCTCCTCACCAGCTCACCAGTGTTGGACCCGGGTCCTTCCCCACAGTTAGGTGTGGAGAAATGTAAGTAGATTTGGCTCCTGGCTGGATGCCATAGCTGTTCCACCCAAGGTGCAACAGTACCACCACATGTAGGGTCCTAGCAAGCGTCTTAATGTTACAGTACTTTGAACCTTCCATGTATGTCAGGAATGTGTTCCAAAATATCATAACTCTTTCCAGACCCTAAAGGCAGCAACCAAACTTTAATTGGCAATTCATTCATTCATTCATCATCCAACCCTATGTTGCCCCATGAGGAGCGTAGGAGCCCGTCTGTAATTGATCAAAAAGAGCTTCAAAACAGGTGATCTGTAGTGAAGCGTATATAGGGCGAGCTCACCAAAAGTGAGTTTTGATATATTGCACTTTAAAGTTAATACTTCTTGACCACCCAATAATGTGTATGAAAATATGCATATGTGATATCATTTGATTTGTATAACCAAGGCAAATAATTTCCTGAACAAAAAAAGGGCATGTTCATGCAAATTTTTGTTTCCAAATTCGTGTATGGGGTACAACTTTCATGTGTGGGGAGGCTTCTCACATGGAGCTCTTCTCAATAGGGTGGAGTCAAAGACTTTTCATCTCATTAACTCTCCTCCTTTTACTGATTCCCTTCAACCTTTGTCTTTTCGCTGCACTGTTGCTACTTTATCTCTCTTCTATCGCTACTTCAACGGTCACTGTTCCTCTGAACTGTCTGCTTGCATCCTTCCACCTCTATGACGGGCACGTAGTACCCGTCTAGCAACAATCTCTCATCCCTTTTCTGTCCATCTCTCTAATGCAAGAGTTAACCGTTACTCCCAGTCCTTCATTTATGCAACTGGTCAACTCTGGATCTGTCTCCCTCTGTCTGTATTCCCTACTTCCTATGATCTTCAGTCTTTCAAATGCAGTGTGTCCAGGCATCTTGAAATGATTGGATCTTGAATTTGGCTCTCTTTTGTATTGTTTTTGCTTTTTCTTGGAAGGAACAGTATGCTGGCCCATGGCCTTTCGTTCCTTCTTCCTTGCATTAAAAAGAGAAAAAAAATCCCCCAAGTTTGCAGTGTATTGAAAGTATTGTCATATTGCTGTGTTACTGCATGCAAATGAAAGGTACAAATGTACTGAACACAATGATACTAAAAAAATTGATCCTAAGTAAATTCCTCGATTATTGGCAAATGTTCAGTATTTAGGCAAAAAGCAAATTGAAAAAAAAAAAATGCTACATGACAACCCCCCCCTTTTTTTTCTTTTTTTTTTCCCCCAGAGTTATTAAACACAAAATTCATTACATCTTTCTATCTATCTATCGCCAGACACCTTAATTCTGTACAGGGTGGCCACAAACAAATCGCCCCCATGTTGCTCTGTCCCCCGCCATTTCACTGCCCTGCTCCCAGCTCACACCCCCCTCTCTCCTATACCTCTCCACTCCATCCCTTCATCTCATCGTCGGCCTCCCCCTCCACCTCACTCACATACACTCTCCTCGTCAGTCTCTCCCTCTCAGTCCTCTCCAAATGCCCAAACCACCTTAATGTGTTTCTCCTGACGCTTCCTATCACATCCACATCCACACCACAATGCTTCCTCACTTCCTCATTTGTCAGTCTGTCTCTCCATGTGAATCCACATGCTCCTCTCAAATAACTTACTTCCACTGCTCTCACTCTTGACTTCTGTCCCTCCAACAGGGTCCAAGCTTCACTTCCATACATTAGGTTTGGTATCACAATACTGTCATGTAGCAGCTTTTTCACTTCCATGCTCACTTCCCTGTTTCTTATCACTGCTTTCTAGGAACCAGCAACCTTCCTTCCCTGCTGCACCCTTTCAAGCACTTCACTTTCCCAACTTCCATCCTTACTCATCACACTATCCAAGTACTTAAATGCACTCACATTCTCCATATCCTCCTCATCCATTCTCACTGTACATTCACTGACTTCACTTCTCTCGAAGGCCATCACTTTTCCCTACATTCACATTTAGATTCTGTTTCTTACACACTCTCCCAAACTCATCTACCAAGCCTTGCAGCTCCCCTTCGTCTTCACTCAACAACACAGTATCATCTGCAAGCAGCCGGACAGGGAGTTTCCAAACACTGTCCTCTCTCAGTAGGGCCACTCCACCATCCACTGCCCAACTTGTATCTCTTTTATAACCCCATCCATATACAGATTGAACAACCATGGAGACATGACACATCCTTGTTTCAATCCAACCTTCAGATGGAAAAATTCACTCGGTTCACCAACCACACACACTGCAGGATTAGCTCCCTCATACATACTCTTCACAGCCTTCAGCAACTTTCCATCTACTCCAAATATTCTTAATACTTTCCACAATCCTTGTCTATCCACCCTATCATATGCTTTCTCCAAATCCTCTAGAAACTTTTCCACTAAAGATCTAAGAATGAATATCTGGTCTACACAACCTCTTCCCTTAACTTTTCCTATTACACTAAGAAGGCAAATACCCCAATGATTTCCACACACTTTTTTTTCCCCCTTTCCTTTGTACAGGGGAATAATTATACCTGACTTCCAATCCTCCGGGAGTCTACCGTCCTCCCAGGGCAATCTGCACACCTTCCACATCCCTTCTATTACTATCTCTCCCCCATGCTTCAACATTCCACTACACACTCCATCAATTCCTGGGGCTTTCCCTGTTTTCACTTTCTTCATTGCTTCCACCACTTCCATCCTACTAATTTCTTCCTCTCTTCCCACAACCTTCCTTCTCTCAGCCATTCCGCAGCCACTTATGCTTGCATTACTTTCATTCTCTATGTTCAACTGTTCCTTAAAGTGTTCTCTCCATCTGTTCAGTTTTTCTCCCTTCTCCACTAGTAATCTACCATTTTTATCTTTCACACCCCAACTAACTTCTTTGACACCCTGTCTAACTCTCTTTCTTTACCTCTTTCCAGAACATTTTCTTACAATCCCTCCACTTTACACTCAAATTCTTTCCAAATTCCTCATCCACTCTCTTCTTACTCTCTCTTACTAATCTTTTCACCTCTCTCCTCCTCTCTACATATAACTCTGTCTTCCGTCTCTCAACTTCTTCGACACCCCTGTTCCTCATCCACTCATTATATGCTTTCTTCTTTTATGCCACAGCCTCTCTCACCTCTTCATTCCACCATGCTGTTCACTGAACCCTCTTTCTTCTTCTCTTCACCCCACACACCACCTCACATGCTGCACCGATTTCTTCTGTGAATATCTTACATAATGAATATAATTATACTAAAACCAAGGCTGTAAACCATTTTCCTGATTTTTGGCAAATGTACACACACAAAAAAGATCAACTCATGTATCAGACCAAAAGCACTGTTATGTCAGCAGAGATTAACTTTATGACCAGAAAACCTAAAATGTTTATGGGAATACAGTAATATACTTAATAAAGGAAACAGCTTAGTTTCAGTTCGTTACACCTACCATAAATGGTTTACAGCCTTGGTTTTAGTATAATTATGTCCATTATGTAATAAATTTTATTTGTGTTTAATAACTTTGCCCCCCCCCAAAAAAAGGGGAAAAAAAAAAGTCTGCAGTTGTCATGTTGCACACTTTTTTTCAAGTTGCTTTTTTCCTAAATTTTAAACATTTTCTAGCAATCAGAGAATTTACTTATGACCAGTTTTGTGGTATTAGTGTGTTCAGTACACTTGTACTTTTCATATGCAAGCAATAACATAGCAATATTCCAATACTTTCTGCACACTGCAAATTTGGGGAATTACTATGCAACGAATTTGGAAACAAAAATTTGCATGAACATACCAATTTTTTTTTCTTTTTTCCAGGAAATTATTTACCTTGAGCATACAAATCATATGACTCCACATATGGTAACTTTTCATACACATTATAGGGTGGTGCAGAAGTCTGTCTATCTATCTATTGCCAGACGCCTCAATCCCGAACGGGGTGGCCACAAACAAATCGCCTCCATGTCACTCTGTCCCCTGCCATTTCACTACCACGCTTCCAACTCACACCCCCCTCTCTCATATACCTCTCCACTCCATCCCTCCATCTCATCCTCGGCCTCCCCCTCCCTCTCGCCCCCTCCACCTCACTCACATACACTCTCCTCGTCAATCTTTCACTCTCCATCCTCTCCACATGCCCAAACCACCTTAACGTGTTTCTCCTAACGCTTCCCATCACGTCCTCAGAAGTATTAACTTTAAATATCTCAAAACTCACTTTTGGAACGCACTTTTGGCACAGTCTCCCTTTTGGCCCTGGACGCCTCACATTTATACTTTTCAGTTTATAAGTTTTTCAGACAAGAAAGGAACATGTAACAACAATAATGTTAAGAAAAGTTATACTTGTATATAACCTCAACACATACCCATATACAGAATGACTTTTCCTCCCCCTCCCGCAACAGGTGTCTTTAGGGCGAGAATTATTCCACATTCGCCGTTTGTCTGGAGAGGGAGCTTATGCAAAGGCATATCTTTCTTCCACCATGGACCCCCTCAATGTTACTATCATGCCTGCTGATAGTGATGATGAGGATGAAGAGAAGCAGGTATGTTTTATAGTGAGGGTTAGATTTGTTTGATGAAGGGGCAGAAGCTGCATATATTGTCTTACAGTAGTTATTAAAATGGAGTGATGTAATGGGCAAATATTTTGATTATTGTAATGTTGTGAGTTTGAACATATAGAAAGAGAGAGAGAGAGAGTATACATGTGTGCAGTACTATACACATTGAATCTATGTTTCATGAACTCATAAGGGTACCTTATATTTTGGGCTGAGGGGTATCACTATTTCTCACTAGAAAGGTGCAGTGACACATTTTTATCCACTGTTGCTTACATGGATTTACATGTAAGAGGTATATGGAGTATTGGATTGTTGTTGTTGTGGCTGTAGCCTCAGTTGGATGTGAGCCTGGAGGACTGCAGGCTGAAGTTGTTTTCCTGTAGCTCACCAATATCCCTTTCAGGGATAGAGAGGGTGCTGTATAGCTTGACAGTGTAACCACCTGGTTATGTAGATACTACTCAGAGAATTCAATACCAGAGTTGAGTAAGACGTGTTTAAATATATCGGACCCAGATTAGGATCAGACCCGGGGGTGGGGTGGTGGGGGGGCACATGCAATCATCTTGACCATCAGAGGCTGCCAGTATATTGATAACTAAAGTGCAGCATGTTTCATAAATCAGAATCGATTGAGTGATGAGAAATAAATGTTTGCTTTACCCAGTGACCCTAGAAGAGGTTTTCAATCACTTGTTTCACCACTATTTTATGTGTGAACTTTGGCTGTAATGATGATTACTTTCCAAAAAGGCAGGTGTATCTTACATCCTGTTCACTGTCTTAAATGGTAAAATGCTTGAACTAAAACATACAGAATATATAGATGATGATGATATATCACTGTGGTTAGAATGAAACTCAACACAAAAACAGCACCTAGACAGTAGTCTTCTGTCAAGGAGCTCTGGCAGACTGGTAGGAACCTGCAAGTCAGGCAGTAAACTGAACATATGCAGCAAACACTGGAGGTGTTCCATCAATAGTATGACTTTGGTAAAATGTTTACTTTTGATTGTAGATGATCTGTGAGCAGAAATACAATTTCTTTTAATTTTCTTCTGTTAATGTTCAGTAAAATATATATAATTAAAAAATATGGAATCTTGAGGCTGCAAAGAAAGTAGGTGAATAGACCAAGGGGAACACAGGAGGAAATAGCTCCTGTGAGAAGAGTGGAGAAGTTACAAGATAGTGAGAAAATGGCAAAGTATCAGAGAATAGTGGAAGAAAGATTGGGAAGGTATGAGTTAGAGCAGATGGAAGGGGTGGAAGATGTATATAAGATTTTCACAGAAGAGATGGGTGCAGCGTGTGAGATGGTTTGTGGAGTGAGGAGGAGATGCAGGGGTGTGCAAGGGACAGCATGGTGGAATGCTGAGGTGAAACGAGCTGTGGAACAAAAGAAGAAGGCATATAGCGAATGGCTAGTGAGCAGAGGTAGGGGAGAAGATGAGAGAGAGAAGAGAGAGGTATATGTGAGGTGGAGAAGAGAGGTGAAGAGATTGGTGAAGGAGAGTAAGAAGAATGTGGATGAGGAGTTTGGGAGGAATCTGAGTGTGAAATGGAGGGAGAGTAAGAAATTGTTTTGGAAGGAGGTAATGAAAGTAAGACAGTGTGAAAGGGGAAATATCAGGGGAGTGAAAGATGGGAATAATATATTGCTGGTGGAGAAGAGAGAGAAATTGAGGAGATGGAAGGAGCACTTTGAGGATTTGTTGAATGTAGAGAGTGAGAGCAGAGCAAGTATAAGTGGTTGGGGAATGGCTGGGAAAAGAAGAGGTGAGAGGAGGGAGGAAGGGATCAGTAGGGTGGAAGTAGTGGAAGCATTGAAGAAAATCAAGATGGGAAAGGCCCCAGGAATTGATGGATTGTGTGGTGAAATGCTGAAGTATGGGGGTGAGATTGCTGTGGAATGGATATGGAAGTTGTGTAGATTGGCTTGGGAAGAGGGAAGGGTTCCAGAGGACTGGAAATCAGATATAATTGTTCTTTTATATAAAGGAAAAGGGGAGAGAGAAATATGTGGTAACCATAGGGACATTTGCCTTCTTAGTGTGACTGGAAAGATATACAGTAGGCGCGGAAAGTGTTGACGCCATCTTAAAAAAAGAAAACATTCTTGTGGTTAGCAAGGAGAAACAAATAAATTAACACTCACCATTGAATTTAGTATTTACTGGCATTCCCCTTCACCTTTATCTTCTTAAGGCGTCTGGGGAGACTGATGGCGTAGTTTTGCCGAACAGACGGACTAAAACTGCTCCATAGCTGCAGCCTCAAGTTTAGGCAAAGATGATGTGTCCATACTACGCAGCTGCCGCTTCATGTGCACCCATAAATTCTCAATGGGATTGATATCTTGGCTGTTTCCGGGCCAATCTCGAATAAAGGGAACCTCACAGTCTGTTAGCCACTGTTTCACTGACTTTGCAACATGTGCAGGGTCAGAATCTTGCATAAATACTCTTGCCTTGGTTTTATCAAAAGAGTCGCTTAAAACATCACATAAGAGCTCCAAATAATTGTTCTGGTTCGCTTTTTCATTTGCAGGTAGAATTACCAACTCACCAACACCATAATATGTAAAGCAGCCCCAAGCCATGAGTGAGGCTGGGTATTTAACAAACTTGGAAGTGTTATTAGGACCCAGGGGGTCACTGCCTGGTTTGCAGTACACTCGTGATGAAGGGGTACCAGTGACAGTAAATGTTGACTCATCACTCCAAAGCACAGTTTTCCATTGCTCCTCATTCCAGGCAAGATATTTCTTACAAAAATTTACTCTCTTTTTCTTCTGAAGTGCAGTTAGCAGTGGTTTTTTACGAGCACAAAAACTCCTGTAGCCCAGATCGTCATGCAACAGCTGCTGCACACTTCTGACAGACACATCTGCCAGCAACTGTGAGTTCTTTTCTTTTAAATCCAGTGCTGTTAGCCTTGGATCCTTGCTAACTTGCCTTGAGATCAGCTGACGGGTCCTGAAGGTTGTCTTACGAGGTCTCCCAGGCTTGGAAAGTGGAGTGGGAGGAATGGCCTCCCCACTGTCCTTGAACCGCTTCACCAGTCTCTGCACTGTCCTCAGTCTAACACCTGTTTGATTTGCAATAAATGGGAGTTTGTGGCCAGCTTTGTATAAAGTAATCACTTCCACACGTTTGTCCTTGCTTGTGGTTACTTTAGGCATGATGAGAATGTGGTAGGTAACCAAATAACTGTGTTATTTGAGTCAAAACATGCCCTCGTGGTCCATCACGCACAGAGACAATCCTCCTCCTGTGGCTGCCCAAACATTACTGAGCCTGCTCCTGTGGTGCCAAACCTATCAGGCGGGGTTGCCAGCTCCCGTTGAAAAAGTGTCAGCTCATTTCGCATCACAGGGGAGGGTAGTATTGACCCTACTTCACTTAACGCGAAAAAGAATGACGTCGGCAAAAAAGCGTCAATACTTTCCGCTCCTACTGTATATAAATGTATACATACAGTTGACCCTCATATCAACGGACTAATAGGGGGGGATGAACGTCCGTTGCTTGAAAAAGCGTGATGCTTGAAAATGAAGGAAAAAACAGCCTAAAACTCGAGAAACAGCAAAAGAAATACGATGGTATCGAAGATGAGGTGCAGCGATGCTACCACGGACTAGTTTACCTCACAATACCCTGTTTTCTATGTTCCCATTATATTACAACTTGCTTGTTGTGTACTGTGCAGAACAGTATGGTACTGTATTCGTTTCGTTTCGTTTTTGAAGGCTCCAACATGCTTGCATGTGTCGGCCTTGGTCACCTAATGGCGGCTCTCCATGCTGCTCGATCTCTGGCAGCCTCCCAGTTCAGTCCCTTAACCCTTAAGTCACACTTAATGACCTCGTCCCATGTCTTTCTCGGTCTACCCCTCCCAACCCCTCCCCCAGTATTTACACTTCTTACCCCCTTTACTCAATTATCATCCCCCATGCTCTCCACATGTCCAAACCACCTCAGCCTACCTCTCCTCATCACAACACCAATACTCTCCAGGCCCATCCTCCCCCTCAACTCTTCCATTGTAAACCCAGCCCCCCCAGGCAAGTTCAACCCTCTCATGCCCAACAATCTCCACCTGCTCTCCCCGACACGCTGCACACATGAAATCAGCATTATCTCGCAGTCTACCTCTAATACCACTACATCTCTTGTGCACCCATTTATCACAAACACTACGCAAGATGGAATTACTTCCCACACCTATGTGGCAAACTGCACATGGCCACTCTCTCTCTCCTCTGATTGTACCACCAACAACCCTAGATATCATCACTTTTGTTTTATCTGCATTTACCTTTAAGCCCTTGTACCCCATATCATCTCTCCACTTCTTAAATTTTTCCTCAGCCTCCCCTTCATTCTCTGCAATCAACACCAAATCATCAGCATACAACATCTCCCCTGGGAGTCCCTCTCTGAAGTCACGTGAGAGGGCTTCAAGCACCATGATAAACAACAAGGGACTCAAAACTGACCCCTGATGCACACCAACATTCACGGGAAACTCATCACTCAAAACTCCATTCACTCTTACCTGGGTGTGAGCACCCACGTACATGGCCATAACCACCCTAACCAGCCACTCTTCCAACCCCAGCTTTCTCATTGCCCACTTCACCACCTCTCTAGGGATTCTGTCAAAGGCCCTTTCCAGATCAACAAAAACAAAATACAATTCCCTTTTCTTACCAATATTTTTTTCCTGAAGCTGTCGAACAATGAATATGGCATCAGTGGTCCCCCTGCCTGGCATAAACCCAAACTGCATCTCATCGATGTTCACTCTTTCTCTAATCATACCTTTTAGAACTCTCTCCATTACTTTCATTATCTGATCTAAGAGCTTTATACCTCCGTAATTTCCCCTTTCCAGGGCATCACCCTTCCCTTTGTACACATTTACAATTACACTCTTCAGCCAATCATCTGGGACAACACACTCATATATAATCATATTTATCAGGTCAGTGACTAACCTCACCCCAGTATCTCCTGAGGCCTTCAACATTTCGGCAGTCAACCCAGACATACCTGCCACCTTCCCCACCCGGATCCTGCCTATTGCCTGACTCACAGTAGCAGCGTCAATCAAAGGCCAAGGGCCAAACACTGGATCAGCTGGCTCCAAACTTTCCCTATCCCAATCAAACTCCTCATTCAACAGCCGGCTATAATGCTCTCTCCATGCATCTTTAATATCCTCACTGTTCACCACTACCCTTCCTTCATCATTCTTCACACACTGCTCGCCTACAATGTCCCGATTATCCCTCTTCACCTGATTTGCCTCCCTAAAAATCATATTTTTCCTTCGTCTATGATTTAGACTATCAAGTAAAAGTCTCTGTGACTCAGACTTCGCCCTGTATACCTCTCTTCTAGCCCTGCGCTTGGCAGCCAAGTACTCCTCCCTGTTACCACCCTTCTTCCATTCCCGGAAAATCCTTCTTTTCTCCTTAACTGCAGCTTCTACACCCTCATCCCACCACCAAGTTACTTTATGTCTTGGTGGGCCTCTTGTCCAGTCGCATATTGCATCGGTAACTCTCAAGAGTTTGTTCTTAAGGGCTCCATACTGTTCATTAACGTCTCTATCTACGGCTTCCTGTTCAGCCACCACTCTCCTCATATCAGTATAAAAGGCATCCCTTACTGATTGGTTTCCCAGCTTCCATATTTTCCTCCTAGGTACGTATGACCTCCTTCTCATCACTCGTTCCTTAAGCACCATGTCACAAATCAACAGTTTGTGCTGCTGCACACACTCCTCGCTTCCTACAACTTTAACATCCCTCACTAATCTCCTATCAACCCTCCTGACCAGAAAATAATCTATCTGACTACTATTTCCCCCGGACTCATACGTAATCAACCGGCTGATTCTTTTCCTAAAATGTGTGTTGCACACAATCATGTCCATAGCCTCCCCAAACTCGAGTATTCTTTCCCCTTCCGCATTCCTCACACCATATGCACATCCTCCATGGACTCCTTCATAATCTTGAGCTGCTTCACTAACATGACCATTTAAATCTCCTCCCAGAACCACTACCTCATCATCGCCCATACCACTTACTACACGTATTAAATCATCCCCAAATCTATCCTTCTCTGCGTCATCCAATCCTACCTGTGGAGCATATGCCGATATAACTGAAATCATCATCCGTCCATCAAAATTTTCACTACTAATATCCTATCACTTACTCTCATAACATTCATAACATACTCCACCCATTTCTCCGCAACCAACACACCCACACCCCCATATTACTGTATTACTGTAATTTTTTATGTTCAAGTACAGTAACATTTATTTTTGTACCTGTAATGAGAAATACTGTATATAGTTAGAAATGAAAAAGATCTACACACTTAGTCATTAATTTCTGCCTAGGGGAGCCCCCTTCCTACCCCTGCATACCCAGGGAGGGGGGGGGGACAAAACAAGCTCCACCTGCCTCTACGCCAGCTCTCAACCCTCCCCCATTCCCCTACCATCCCCCACCTCATCCGTCATTCTTAATTGGCAGTTACATCTCAAGCTGATTTCATGCTTAACACTCTTGGCCCCACTGCTAATACAAACACAGAACACTAGGATATGTTAAAAGAGTATGATATAACTATCAAGATGCTGCAGCAAGAAATTAATGCATTATGACGGTGACAGTAACACAACAACATTAACAATAGCCACCTCAGGCCTCACGTGTTGGGTGCACTGCTTTCTGATATATGTAAATGATTTGCCAGAGGGTTTGAATAGTTACATGAGTATGTTTGCAGATGATGCTAAAATTATGGAACATATTAAATGTATTGATAGTTGTAAAGAACTGCAAGAGGACTTGGACAAAATACACAACTGGAGCCAGACTTGGAAAATGGACTTTAATGCCAAGAAGTGTCATGTATTAGAAATGGGTATAAGTGAAAGAAGACCACACTGGACATATAAAATGGGCAATGAGATGATTAGTAAAAGAAAGGATGAGAAAGATTTGGGAGTGATTATTCGGGATGACTTGTCACCAGAAAAGCATATAAACAAAATTATTGGGGGAACTTATGGATTACTGACCAACATGAGAGTGGGTTTTAATTATATGGATGAGGAAATGTTGAGGGAGTTGATAGTGACCATGATAAGACCAAGACTAGAGTATGCGGCAGTGGTATGGTCACCTCATTTGAAGAAGCATATTGATAAACTAGAAAGGGTCCAACGGATGGCAACGAAGATGATACCGTGTTTAAGGGAACTCACCTACGAGGAGAGATTGGAAAAACTGAAGTTACCAACATTGCGCGAGAGAAGGGAAAGAGGTGACTTGATCACGATATTTAGAAATGTAAGAGAATTGGAAAGGGTGGATAGAGAGGATCTTTTTGTGTTGGATGATGGAAGAACAAGAGGTCATGGCTTCAAGTTGAGGAAAAGTAGATGTCTTAATGATCTCAAAAAGTTCAGTTTCCCGATTAGAAGCATAAGTATTTGGAATGACTTAGACGAAGAGGTGGTGCAGGCGAAAAACATTCATGTATTTAAAACTAGATTAGATGAATGTAGATATGGAGACGGGACAACACGAGCTTAGCTCAATTCCTGTATACTACAAATAGGTAAATACAAATAGGTAAATACACACACACACACACACACACACACACATACACACACACACATGAAATTAGAAACTGGAGAGAACTGTAAGAAAGATATAGCAGTAGTATATGTTCCACCTAAGACAGGAGCATGGATTGATGATGAATAGCAGGAGATGTTAGCAGACATGGTTAGTTATCTACAGAAAGTGATTAAGAAAAGCAACAGTATAATTCTAATGGGTGATTTTAATTGAAAAGAGGTGAACTGGGAGGAATGGGACTCAGGAGGCGGCGAAGATTCATGGGGCACTATATTGTTAAACATTGTGATAAATAATGTAATGATGAAGTGGGCCAAAGAAGAGACACGATTCCGAGGTGATGACACACCAGCAATATTAGATTTACTGCAAACCAAAGAATCTGATGTAATTGAATCTTTGAAATATGTGTCCTATTTGAAGAAATGATCACGTGGTCATTAAGTTTCAGATGATAATAGGAATGTGGTGCTAAGAGACGAGCTTTATAGGCAGGGAAGATACAACTTTGAGAAAGCAAACTTTACAGAATTAAGAAAATTTTTTGAAAATGCGGATTGGAGAAAATTCAGAGAAATGAGAGAGATTCAGGGGAAGTGGGATATCTTTCTAGACCTCTGTAATTCACGAGTGGAAAAATATGTTCCAAGAGCAAGTGGGAAAGAAAACAGGAAAAAGAAGTGGTTTAATAGAAGGTGTATGATAGTGAAAAAAGAGAGGGACATGGTGTGGAACAAATGGAGAAAGAGAGGTAATAACAGAGCAAAGGAAGAATATAAAAGAACAAGAAATGAATACAGTATACAAGAATTCGTAGAGAGGAAGAAAGGAACTTTGAAAAAGGTATAATTGACAAATGTAAGGATGAACCCAAATTGTTTTATAGATTTGTTAATGGCAAATTGAAACAGAAGGAAGGAATCATCAAATTGAAAGTAGAAGGAGAGGCCTATAAAGATGCGGCAATGCAAGCTGAAATTATGAACAAACGTTTCTAATCGGTTTTTACTAATGAAGGGGAGTTTGTGGAGGGGGAGGGAGTGACTAGGAATGTAGTGATAAAAGATATAAAAGTGGAAGTGCAGGAAGTGTACAAATTACTGGAAATCCAAGATGTAAGGAAAGCCCCATGACCAGATGGAATTTCAAATTGGGTACTGAAGGAATGCAGAGAACAACTGGCGGATAAGATTCACAATTTAATTGTGTGTTCGCTGAAAGAAGGGAAAGTGCCTCGAGAATGGAAGAGAGCAAATGTGGTACCAATTTACAAGGGAGGAAACTAGGAAGAACCCCTGAACTATAGACCAGTGACCCTATCCAGCATGGTTGCAAAATTGTGCGAGAGGATTCTGAAAGATAGATGGATAAAATATCTGGAAGAGATGAATATTTTGACTGAAAGTCAATTTGGATTCAGAAGTTGAAGGTCATGTGTTTCCAACTTGTTGAGCTTTTACTCAAGAGCAATTGACATGCCACAGGAGAGAGAGGGTTGGATGAATTGTGTGTACAGTAAACCCTTGATAAACCGAACTATATGGGGCTCTAGCCTGGTTCGAATTACTGAATTTTCCATCTTACCGAATTTTCACCCACCAAAATTGCTACATTACCAAATTTTCAGCCCCGAAAATTGCTAAGACAATACCTATTACTTGTCCTTTCAACACTAAATAAAAGAAGCATATATAAATGAATAAGTTATGACAAAAAACAATTTAGTTCAGTTAATAAACATTTAATTGGTAGAAATTCATTCACAGAGGCAGTACAGACCCGTCTGCAGCGTGTGTTGGAGATGGATTTTCACCCGCCCAAATTGCAAAAACAATACTTATTACTTGTCTTTTCAACACTTCTGTAAAGAAGCATGTACAGTGTATAAATGAATAAAGAAAGACAAAAAAGAAACAATTCAGTGCATCTAATTTACCCCTCATTTGAGGCACTACAGGTCCGTCGGCAGCTTGTGTTGGAGAAGGAGGTGGTGAATGTGTCTAAGTTCACAATTTAACGTAACAGTACCGAACTATATGGGTTCGAATTACCGAATTTTCACCCCCCAAAATTGCTAAATTACCCAATTATCACCCCCCAAAATTGCTAAGTTACCGAATTATCACCCCCCAAAATTGCTAAGACAATACCTATTACTTGTCCTTTCAACACTAAATTAAAGAAGCATATATAAATAAATTAGTTATGACAAAAAACAATATAGTGCATTTAATATACATTTAACCCCTTCAGTGCTGGGTGTATTTTCATTTTGTTCTTGCTGCCACCAGACAATTTTAGTCAGTGTAGGTTGGATCTGTGGAAGTGCACGGGATTGGTACAGCCTTCGTTAGCCCCTTCAGTATGTGAGTCCAGTCCTGAGTGCCATAAAATCGGCTGGAGGAAGCGTAAATAAAGTAGAAATAGATGTCACAGTACTGAAGTGGTTAATTGGTAGAAAATCATTCACAGAGGCAGTACCGACTGTCGGTAACGTGTGTTGGAGATGGATTTTCACCCCCCAAAATTGCAATAACAATACTTATTACTTGTCTTCTTAACACTAAAGTAAAGGAGCATATACAGTGTATAAATTAATAAAGAAAGACAGAAAAGAAAGAATTCAGTGCACATAATTTGCCTTTCGTCAGAGGCAGATCGTCGGCAGTTTGTTTTGTTTTGGAGACGGAGGTGGTGGAGGTGGTTAACTCACACTCGAACGTAAATTCTAAAAAGTACCCAGTATTTATTTCACTCTGTATTAAGAACTAAACTTAAATGTAATCACTATAATAGTCTGCAGTGTAACACCTTTCGTTAGAAGCAATAGATTCTTTGACAGTTTGTATTGTTATGGAGACAGAGGTGGTGGAAGTGGTTGAGTTCATACTGTAACGTAAATTCTAAACAGAACTCAGTATTTATTTCACTCTATATTAAGAACTAAATTTAAATGTAATCACTGTAATAGACTGCAATGTAACACCTTTCATTAGAAGCGGTAGATTCTTCGAAGTTTGGCAGTTTGTTTTGTTTTGGAGACGGAGTTGGTGGAGGTGGGTTAGTTCATACTTTAATGTAAATTGTAAACAGTACCCAGTATTTATTTCACTCTATATTAAGAACTAAACTTAAATGTAATCACTGTAATAGACTGCAATGTAACACTTTCAGTAATAATAGTACTGAACTTTAATCATGATCACTACACTGTCACTTGCGCACATTTTTTTTTTTTTTTTTTAGCTTCAGTGCCAGTATCACTTCTTTTAAGCCATGAACCTTCTATGGCAAGGCAGAAGGCAAAAGGAGAGCACTGTTCAGCACTAAATGACAGTAAGAATGGCACAACTACCGTCTCCAAAAGCAAGCAGCAGACTGGCGCCACGAGTCCTCTTGGCGCCATTTCTCTCCCTACTTTCGCATTTCGGCCTGCTTTCATACGTGGTTTCAGCCTGAGTTCGGCTAACTGAAGATTCCGGCTTCTAAAAGTTCGGCTTATCAAGGGTTTACTGTATATATATAATATATATATATATATATAATGTATGTATGTATGTACAGTTGACCCTCGAATCAACAGACTAACAGGCAGGGATGTGTCCGTTGCTTGAAAAAGTTCACTGCTTGAAAATGAAGGGAAAAATAGCCTAAAACTCGAAAAATAGCAAAAGAAATACGATGGTATTGAAGAGGAGGTGCAGTGACGCTATGACGGCCTAGTTTATCTCACAATACCCCGTTTTCTATGGACCTATTATATTACGACTTGCTTTTTGTGTACTGCGCAATACAGTACAGTGGCTGTTTTACAGTAATTTTATGTTCAACTACGGTATCATTTATTTTTGTACCTGTAAAGAGAAATTCTGTATTAAGTTAGAAATAAAAAAAGGTGTACACTTACGATCACTAATTTCTGCCCAGGGGAGCCCCCTTCCTACTCCTGTATACCCAGGGAAGAGGAGAAGGGGGGGTGAAACGAGCTGCACCTGCCTCTACCCCAGCTCTCAACCCTCCCCCATACCCCTACCATCCCCCACCTCATCCTTCATTCTTAACTGGCAGGTACAGTCGACCACAGAAGTTCGTCCCTCTCAGCTTGCGTGATACGAGCCTTTTGATCTGGGAACACTGTATGAGATAGAGTTGACAGGTATGGTTTTTAAAGGCCAATATTAAATGTTTTCGGAGATAAGAACACATTCCCCAAGATGGTATTAATTTGCAGCAGGTGGGCCGATAACGTTATTGTGAAATGTATGACAATAGTGTAGGAAGATTCTCCGTTATGGACACAGACGCACAGGATTA
>JAGKTI010019030.1:0-17272 GCA_018397915.1 Birgus latro | reverse complement strand
GGGCAGGGTGAGGCCTAGTCCTATTCTAGTGGGGGGCAGGGTGAGGCTAAATCCTATTCTGGAGGGGAGCAGAGTGAGATCAAGCTTAATTAAGGGGTGAAGGAGGAGGGGGGAGGGGTTCTGCACAGTGTCCACACATTAACTAATTGGAAGTTTCAATGGAGGAAGAGTATGACTGAGATTACCTTGTGTCACATGCACTAAGTTTCAAAAGGGGAGGGGGTAGTCGGGGCTAAACCCTGTTCTTGAGAGGGGAGGGGACAGATGTGTTCAAGGCGTGCTCACATAAATTGAAAATTTCAAAAAGGATGGGGGAGGCAATGGAAAGCCAAGGATCTGACTGGGGGTGCCTGGCGCCACATACTGTACATCGTGTCACATGCTCCCACTTTCTTCCAGATGGTTTCAATTAGAGGGTTTGGTGGACAAGCAGAGAGCTTTCTTCTTTGCTATCTTTGTATTTAAAATGCACACCGACAACGACGCCTACAAGCAACAAAAAGGGGAGAAAATGCTCACCTTGCAGGTAACAGGGCCTTCTGGGCCACAACAGCTTACCCCACTCTCTCCAGTAAGCCCCTTCTCCCCACAAACGGACCAGACCTGAGGTAGCAGTCCAGGTGCATTACTCTCCACCCGGGCCTTCCCTCATCAGACTTGGGTTGGGACTTGCACCTTAGCATTCCCACGCAGTGGCACAGCAACTTCTGCCGGCATTGCTGGTGAGGAAACGACCACCGTTCTTCCTCGACTGCTAACCTCCTTCAGGAGCAGAAACATGGTCACGCCTGCCGGGTAGACCTGTGTGAGGGCGTCCGCTGGATCCCTCCTACCATCCCTGGGATTCATAGCAGTGCTAAGGTAGCGCCCACCGGGCATACCACTGCGGTGTTATCCGCCAGGTACACCGCGGCTGTGCCAGCCCCCCAGCAGGAGCAAGGTAGCGCCCGCCGGGCATGCCCCACTGAGAACACCCGCCGGGTATCTCTCTCCTGCCGCCCTCGGAGTAAGGGACGCCTGGACAACGCCCTCCGGGTTTGTCAGGTAAAGGTAACATCCGCCGGAACTTCCCCTTCCTTCCCTCCATCAGGGTGCCTTGGCAGCACCTGCCGGGCATGCCCCACTGAAAGCATCCGCCGGGTATCTCTCTCCTGCCTCCCTCGGAATAAGGGACACCTGGACAACGCCCGCCGGGTTTGTCAGGTAAAGGGAACCTCTGCCGGAACTTCTTCCTCCCCTCCATCAGGGTGCCTTGGTAACATCCGCTGGGCTTGCCAGGCTCAAGGAGCATCTGTGGGATCTCTTCCTCTCCCAGCGTGGAGTTATGGCAGCACCCACCGGGCCCTCCAAGCTGAGAGTGTGAGTTCCGGCTCCCCCTCCTCCATGAAGATGGAACCTCCCAAAGGGGAGCGAGTATCTGGCTCAGCCCGACCCTCCTGTGGCTGAGTGGGACACCTCTCTCTCTCCCCTACAGGTATAGCGTGTGACGGGCGAGACACAGGGGTCCGGTCGGTCCAGTTGTGTCTCTCCCAACGGTCAATGCTGACGGACTCCCCAGGGCACCCAGGCCGCAGGCAACTCCTGATGGCCTCTCCCTCCCGAAGCCACAGCCTGTGACAGGCACCCCCTCTCCCCCGGGCTGTCCTGAGGAGCCTGACATCCCCCGCACCCTTACTAATGCCCGGCGCATGCGCCGGGCATTCCGCCTCCTGGCCGTCTTTGGCCCTAGTCCCGAGGGCCCCAGTACTCCAGAGGCTGCCTCCCGACGTGAGGTGACACCCCCACCTCCTACCGGCCTCCCTTCGACCCCAGGACGACACCTGAGCCTCCAGAGAGCGTGAGAACACTCTCTCACCCTCACTCTCCGGCAGTCACTCCTTGTCCTGTATGGGACTCCTCGACTTCTCCCCTAGTATCCCCTGAGTGTACCCTCTTCCCCCAGTGAACGATCCCCTCCTCACTCCTTTCCAGTGTTCCCGCGCCCTCCCCAGTGCCCTGGAGTTCTCCCCAGTGTCCTTATGTGTTACCCAGTGCGAGTGAACCCAACAGTGATATCCCCAGTGACTTACCATAGACCCAAAAGCCTACCCCAGGTTCAGTGTACGCCTCAGTGTTACGAGGGAGAAATCTCTGAAAGACAGCTGTGGGGCAAGAACTTATTGTGTAGCCCTAAGACAGACACGTAGTGTACCACAGACTCATCATACCCAGTGTGCCACTCTGCTATTATATTTTGTAACTTAGATTGTTGTAACTAAACTCTGCAAGTGTCATGTGTAGTGTTCCCTATTGTACTGTTTCCATAAATCTGGTCAATATATGTGCTGTACTGGTTTGCCTGTGTTTATGTCCTGTTCCTTTGGAAATTGTTCTAACCCGGTCAGGGAGTAAAGGACCCCAGAGCTTGTGCCTGTGACTTGGTGCGAGAAGTCGCGTCCTAAGACACAGCGGTAAACCTGAGGTTGAGTCTGTGTACTTACGGAGCAAGAGGTCGTGCCATAAAAACACAGCGCACAACACTTGTGACAAGCGGTGATCCTCGACCCGGTAGTCAATGGAACACCAAGGAACATTAAGGCAACCTTCAAAATGGCCGCCAAAACACACATCCCCATACCAAGATTTGACCCCGAACAATACGACATCGACACCTACACGTGCATGATTGAACCATTACTCAGCATAGGATTTGAAAATGACAAAGAAAAATTAGCAGTTACTCTACCACACATCGGAAAGATAGTCTCCCGCATCGCTATAAAAATTGTCCCCGATCTCACATGGGCTCAATTTAAAGGCATAGTTACTCAAGCTGCCGCCCCATCACTAGGCAAGGTCATCGCCCTGTCACAACTGGATGCCCTTACCTATGACAACAACCTGGAAGACACACTCATCCAGGCCAGGCGACTCGTCACTGCCGCCTATCCCGGAGCAGACACAGCATCCTGGGACGTCCATATATTCAACACCCTCATCAGGATCCTACCCAGCAGCGTCAAAGAATATTTCAGCATTCACGACCCCTTGGGAGATCTTGATAAAGACATACAATTGGTGTGCCGCCTCCTAGCCGCCCGGCCTAACCCCCAGCACATCGGAGCAGTCAGTTGGGTCCCGACCAACGAGCCTCCCCACCAAAAACTCCAACCAGCCCCCAGCCGCACCATGCAACCTACATCACCACCCATTCCATGGGCCCACCCAAATAAACGACGCCCACCCACGAAAGAAATGAACAACCTCATCTCCTTAAATCCTTGGGAATTCTCAGCGTGCAGCCACAGGTGCCCCATTCATGACATACGGGAGCAGCTTAAAGCATCCCGATGGAGAAAGAATAACCAAGGACGGCGCAAAGTCTCCTTTATTGACGAGGAACCTCAGGACGAGGACACCCCCACAACTAACTACTCCGACACCGGGGAACCAGAACTTGGCGAGGAACTAACCCCGGCCCACCTGGATTTTTAGGCCCGCCACCGCACCTCCCCACGGTGGCGGGGGCCACTTCACACAAGTACCGTCCCCCGGTCTACGACAAAATGACCCTAAACGGGATACAGGCCAGACTCCTGGTTGATACGGGAGCGGCCAGATTATGCCTATATTACCATTTCTCCACCTGGCATGCATCGACACTTGTCCCCCTCCTCCCCACAACCGCCCACCTCGTAGACGTGGGGGACGGCTCCCTGCCCATCTGTGGGGAAACAAAGGCACTCACGGTCACCACCCATCAACACACCTCCACCGAGCACAAGTTCATAATATTTGACTCGACATGCATGGCATATGACGGCTATCTCGGCTTAGATCTCCTTCAGAAACTCAGTACCAACATAGATTGCCATAAGAGCTGTCTCCACTTCAGGGACCCCCCACCCCTAACACCCGACTGCCATGCACATGCCCCACCAAAAACCTCTCTCCCCCAACGCCAACCCACAAGGCACCACCCTCATCAACAACGACATCCACCACCTTCCCCGCCACCATAGCCTCCGCCCTCACCATTTCCCCCCACTACGAAGCATGGCTCCACCTCCATCGCCCTGCTGGTAACTCCGTCCTCTTCTCCCCAGCCCCACTCACAGGAGAATCTGCCCCCTTCCTCCTCTCTCCCACTTTCCTACCTCCGCATGTCACCACTGTGCAAGTGGCCAACATCTCGAACACTCCCTTCACCCTGCCGAAAAGCCTCATCATTGGTGACATGGAAGAGGCAGAGCCATGCAATGACCACATCCCGCCAGCCTACCCCCAATTCCTTCCCACCTGAACCAACACCAAGCCCTCTCCCTCCGAAAACTCCTCCTGGACTTCCAAGACGTATTCTCCATGGGCCCCACAGACATCGGCCATACAACCTACCTGACCCACGAGATACACACCACAGAACCACCGATCCGCCAACCCTCCAGACGGAAAAACCCAAACCAAAGGGCTGAGGAAGATCGGCAGGTCCAGGACATGCTCAATGACGGCGTAGTCTCCCTATACACTAGCCCATGGTCCTCCCCTGTGGTCCTAGTAAAAAAAAAAAAAGATGGCACCACTCGCTTCTGTATCGACTACAGATGATTAAATGATCTCACCACCAAAGACGCCACTCTCCTCCCCCGTACTGACGACTCACTTGACTCCCTCTACAGAGCATTCTGGTTCTCCACCCTCGACCTCCAGTTGGGATATTGGCAAGTTCCCTTCCACCTCGACGACAAAGGAAAAACAGCATTCTCCACGAGCAACGGCAAGCACTACGAGTTCAGTGTGCTGCCTTTTGATCTCTGCAACACCCCAGCGACCTCCCGCCTCATGGAATCAGTACTAGGCGGACTCACCTGGAAAATATGCTTGACATACCTCGACGATGTCATCGTCTTCAGTAAAACCTGGTCTGACCACTTCCAGGGCCTAGAAAAAGTCTTCCTCAGAATAAGACAAGCCGGGCTTAAACTCAAACCCACTAAATGCATCCTGGCTCAACACTCTGTCTCCTTCCTAGGCCACACCATCTCTGAATAAGGCATTGAACCTGACCCAGATAAGCTATGGGCCATAGCGGACATCCCCATTCCTCGGTCTAGCCTCCTACTATAGGCGCATTGTTAAAGGATTCACCAACATCGTTAAGCCCCTCCATGATCTGACGAAAAGGGGCGAACCCTTCACATGGACCCCAGAACAACTGAACACTTTCCAAACGCTCAAGAACAAATTAGTCACCACTCCAATAGTGGCGTTTCCCAACTATTCCCTGCTTTTCCGCCTGTACACTGATGTCTCACTTGTAGCAACTGGAGCTGTCCTGGCCCAAGTGCAGAACAGAAGGGAGCACATAATCGCCTGCGCCAGTCGAACCCTTAACCAGGCAGAGGGAAATTACTCAGCCACAAAACGAGAATGTCTGGGAGTCATCTGGGTGCTACAACACTTCAAAGCCTACCTTTCCGGAACCCATGTCACCATCATTACAGACCACCAATCACTCCAGTGGCTACGCCAGTCAGAAACAAACAACGCCCAAACCATCAGGTGGAGAGAAACATTGGAAGAATTCAATTTCGACATCGCCTACCGACCAGCCAAACTCCACACCAATGCAGACGCGCTATCCAGACTCCCGATCAATGCCATTACTGATGCTCCAACACTCCTGCAACAGTGGTTAGATAACACCAAACCCAAATGGATTCTGCAACACACCTTCTCCAGACTGCAACAACTGGGAGATTACTTATACACCCCCTCTGGGCACTTCGCCCTAAATCCATCCACAGCCCTAGATGTCATGACACTCCTCCACGCCAACAGCGGCATCCATCTAGGCATCAAAAAACTCACACAAGTGTTCAGCAACACCTACTGGACATCCAACACCTTCCAACTAGCAAAGCAAGTAGTACAAGCATGTCGGGCATGCACCCTGGGAAAGGACACCACCAGAACGGCAGGCCCATCCGGCCACATCCAAGCTAGCAAACCATAGCAACTCCTCGCCGTCGACAATCTAGGCCCCTTACCCAAAACGGGCTACAAATACATTATCACTTTCATCGATACATACTCCAAATTCCTCATTGGATGTCCCGCGAAAGAACATCACGCCCTCGCGATAGCAGGCGCCCTACTACGCCACGTATTTCTCTACTTTGGCATCCCACAGGCTCTCCACACGGACAACACCCCCGAATTCACAAGCAAAATATGGAATCAGCTAGCCCAGAATTTTGGTTTCGCCATCTCCCACTCCTCCCCGTATTGTCCCCAAGGAATCAGCATCTGCGAGAGGAGCCACCGCACCTTAATGAATCAGATCCGCAACTGCATCCAACAAACACAAAACGAAGATTGGCCCTCCCATATAAAACTCATTCAATGGTGTATGAACACCTGCCCGCGTAAGAATGGTGTCACACCACACTAAAGGCTATTCGGTGAACCGCCCCTCCTCCTCCCGCTCCGACACTACCTGCAACCCCTCACCGCACCCCCCACATCCGACCCCCTACACCACCTCAAATGCAAACTGCATCACCTCCAAACCACTCAAGACCTACAACCAGACCTACACCACACCAACCCTTACAAGACAGGCGACACTGTCATGGTAGCTAAGCTACCCACCCCAACAAGATCTCACCCGGATACGAAGGGCCATTCACTGTCATCAAAATCCCGAATCCCTACCGAGTCACAGTGCACTACTACAACAACGCTTGCACCTATCACAATCGTCACGTCCGCCCCTTCCACCAACCACACCCCCTCCGCACCCCTCACCCCCAACACACCCAGCCCCCCTCCCATTGCTCCACCCACCATGACCACCACAATGACTCACTCCCCCCCCTACCTCAACTCACCTGCCCTCACCCCCTCCCCTAGCCCCCCATCACCTCCCCCCTGCCCTCCGCTCTCACCTGACGCTGCACCTACAACGCCCGCATCTCACCTCACGCAGCCTTCCACCACGCTGACTCCAAGCCACACACCCCACCACCCACCAGCCGCTACAACACCAACCTCCCCGATATCCAGATCACGTTCTCCAAGTCCTCCACCATCAGAAACCGTGTCTACACCTCCCCAGTGCAACCTCGACATGGAACCACAAACACCCATGTAGTGCCGTAATTTTAAGGGTAATTTAAGTATAAGTTAGTTAGTACAAATATAGTACAAGACAGTATAAGTATAACTTAAGTTAGTATAGGTATAGTATAAGTTAGTATAAGTATAATATAAGTTAATATAAATGTAGTATAAGGAAGAATAAGTGTAATGTAAGTGTAGCCTTGAACCCCTGATTATGATTCATCTGCAATATGTAAGGAGTAATCATCAAATTCCATATTCAGGCTTGTTCCCTGTTAATAATTATAGCAAAGGTGATACTCTATTAATAGAGGAACTGTATAGAGTGATTATGTGAGTGAGAGGCATGATGCTACTGTAGTCCCATGGTATGGATAGAGGCGTAGGTTTTAGCACGAGATTAATAATCGCAAAAATTTGTCTTCATACTTTAAATTCGAAATTTGTAAGTCAGACTTGGTGATATCATCTTTTTGTACTACATAGTAGTGAATAAAAGCTTAGTTAGATCCTAATTGCCGATAATAGAAATTTGCAACCGCGAAATTTGCGTTACACTCGCGTTTAGAAACGTATCTCGACGCATGGATGTAATTAGTTCAAACACTCGTTTGTTTAGGCTTCGGTGTAACTGTCAATCCCATTCACTTACTACAACATTTTAAGCATCATAAGTCAACCCATCCATGTGCATCGAGTGTGAACACTTCATACTCCTTGTTAATAGGTGTAAACTGAAATGGGGCAAAGAGATCAGTCGAAGTCATTTCCAAGGTTAGGACAACCGCAAGAAAGAATGCATACGGCCTAGGCCTAGGGGAGCGTCACTTCTCTCCCCGACGCCCTCATACTTGCAAGTGGGCGATCGCGCGCTCTGTATTCCCTCCTCCCTCTTCCCTTTGTGCCTATAATGTAAATCCTCCCCATATATTAATAGGTTGACTGTCAATTTCCCCCCTAAAATTTCTTTCGTATCATGTCACTTCTCTCCTTGATGCCCTCGTACTTGAAGATTGTCGCTGTTCCATCGTTCTCTCCTGTCCAGACGAATGGTGTAACCAATCGGTTCTCTTCGTCAATGCCCGCTTACACTAGAAATTCCCCCTCCCCTCCTTACTGATTCACATAACCCGAATGCGAATTAGTTGGTCCACTGAAATACTGTAGCTTCATATATTTATTTGAGAATATTGGAAACGAATGGTAAGACTGTTTGAATTTTAGTCCTAGGAAGTTACTGAAAATTGCATTCCGGATTTTGAATGTCGATTCGTTTACATAGCTCCTCTATTAACATGTATGAGTTGAGTGTGATCTTCGAGGTAAAATTGTGGAAAAGAACTCGGTCCCAAGGGTATACTCTGTGGTTGTATTTTTCCTAGGTCATTTCCCAAGGAGCCCTCTCGAGGCCATGGGATTACTGGGTCTATGTTGAAATTGCCATTATGAATTCATTAGTTTAATATGTGAGATTGCTAGATACACTAGAGATAGTGTTATTTTGTAAATATTAGGTTAAGAGGTGGAGGTTATTATATCCAACTGTGAGGATCTCTGTTCATAATAGTGTTAGTATCAATCCGAGAATTTGTTCAGTGGAGGTGAAGGCACTTTTGCTATCACTGATCTCTTTTTGGTATATTTAGTCTACCCTGTGACAATATCAGTGCGAAGGTGTATTGATCTTACAGTTTCTAGCAATTCATAGTCTGTAAAGTAACCTACGGTAAATTTGATCTAATATCTAGTTTCTTATATTTGTATATTTAGATTTAGTAAATATTAGGATAAGTTTACGTTGTGTTTGAGACTTATTATCCCCTGGGGAGTTTTTGTCGTGAGATTGAGTGGCCCGCAAGGTGTATTACTATCTTACTACTCATGCACTCTAAACAGCTCACTCTACCCTAGTCACTTATTCGCAAGGCCCCAGAAATCTACATCTTTCTTACTTAATGGAATAACTTTCTCAGCATTCGCTGGGTGGTGGCAGCTTACTCTTTACAACACTGATTCCTACGGTGAGTCAAACAAATACTTTGGAGGACACTAGTGACAGTGATCGGGATCTGTAATTTTCTTTCCTTAAATTCACGGAATGACACTGGGGTCATCGCGATGTAATTTGTTAGACTGGAATAATTTCTCATCATTACATCGGAGGTCTAAAATTGGAGATCTCTTATAATTTTCGTTATTAACTGGGAGTCAAAATTTTGCGACATGACACCTACACCCGCCACTCCGCCCATGCCCATCCCAGCCACCACCACCGGCACGCACACACACCCGCACACCCCGCCGAGACAACTCATCCACCCCCCACCTCACTCCCCCTCCGTGTCCTCACCCCTGACGCCGGTCCTCACAACCACCAGGACACGCTCAGGGCGTCTCTCGCACCCGCTTGACAGGTACACCCACACATCACCACCTCACACGCCCACCGCCCAAACCAAAACTACATCTCATACACCAAACACCAGCCCCCACCCTACACCACACACCGCGGAAACTTCCACACGCCCAAACCCTTAATCGGATTAGCATGGTGCTTCCTTATAAAAGTGGGCCTCCCTCACGCATCTCCAGTCTCCTGCCATCCGCAGTGGAGCATACACCTCCTTCCCCAGCCCCGACAATGAAGATCCGACACGTCCTACGGACCCCGGAAGGAGGCTGAAAAGTCTGCATCAAAGGCACCAACTACATACTCACCCTTCTCCAAACCTCCAACCAGCCATCAACCCTAGAAATAGTTCACAACCCCCGTCAACCACCACACAACCTCACCCTACTGGCTCCTCCGCCACCTCATCCTCGTCCAACATACGTCCAGATCCGACACTTACCACCTCCAGCCACAGGGTCGTGACTTCCACTCCCGCTACGGTGGTAAAATACGCACCGACAATGATGCCTACAAGCAACAAAAAGGAGAGAAAATGCTCACCTTGCAGGTAACAAGGCCTTCCAGGCCACAACGGCTTACCCCACTCTCTCCCATAAGCCCCTCATCCCCGCAACCGGACCAGACCCGAGGTAGCAGTCCAGGTGCATCACTCTCCACCTGAGCCAGCCCTCATTAGACTTAGGTTGGGATTTGCACCTTAGCATTCCCACGCAGTGGCACAGCAACTTCTGCCGGAATTGCTGGTGAGGAAGCGACCACAAGTTCTTCCTCGACTGCTAACCTCCTTCAGGAGCAGAAACGCGGTCACGCCCGCTGGGTAGACCTGTGTGAGGGCGTCCGCCGGATCCCTTCTACTAACCCTGGTATTCATAGCAGTGCTAAGGTAGCGCCCACAGGGCATACCACTTCGGTGTCACCTGCCGGGTACACCGCAGCTGTCCCAGCCCCCCAGCAGGAGCAAGGTAGCACCCGCCGGGCATGCCCCACTGAGAACACCCGCCGGGTTACCCGGGTATCTCTCTCCTGCTGCCCTCGGAGTAAGGGACGCCTGGACAACGCCCTCCAACATACGTCCAGATCCGACACCTACCACCTCCAGCCACAGGGTCGTGACTTCCACTCCCGCTACGGTGGTAAAATACGCACCGACAATGATGCCTACATGCAACAAAAAGGAGAGAAAATGCTCACCTTGCAGGTAACAAGGCCTTCCAGGCCACAACGGCTTACCCCACTCTCTCCCATAAGCCCCTCATCCCCGCGCAACCGGACAAGACCCGAGGTAGCACTCCAGGTGCATTACTCTCCACCCGAGCCAGCCCTCATTAGACTTAGGTTGGGACTTGCACCTTAGCATTCCCATGCAGTGGCACAGCAACTTCTGCCGGAATTGCTGGTGAGGAAGCGACCACAAGTTCTTCCTCGACTGCTAACCTCCTTCAGGAGCAGAAACGCGGTCACGCCCGCTGGGTAGACCTGTGTGAGGGCGTCCGCCGGATCCCTCCTACTAACCCTGGGATTCACAGCAGTGCTAAGGTAGCGCCCACAGGGCATACCACTGCGGTGTCACCCGCCGGGTGCACCGCGGCTGTCCCAGCCCCCCAGCAGGAGCAAGGTAGCGCCCGCCGGGCATGCCCCACTGAGAACACCCGCCGGGTTACCCGGGTATCTCTCTCCTGCTGCCCTCGGAGTAAGGGACGCCTGGACAACGCCTTCCGGGTTTGCCAGGTAAAGGAAACGTCCGCCGGAACTTCCGCCGGAACTTCCCCTTCCTCCCTTCCATCAGGGTGTCTTGGCAGCACCCGCCGGGCATGCCCCACTGAGAGCACCCGCCGGATATCTCTCTCCTGCCTCCTTCGGAGTAAGGGGCGCCTGGACAACGCCCACCGGGTTTGTCAGGTAAAGGGAACGTCCGCGACTCCACCGGTACTTCCCCTTCCTCTCCTCCGTCAGGGTGCCTTGGTAACGCCCGCCGGGCTTGCCAGGCTCAAGGAGCACCTGTTGGATCTCTTCCTCTCCCGGCGTGGAGTTACAGCAGCACCCGCCGGGCCCGCCAAGCTGACAGTGTGAGTTCCGGCTCCCCCTCCTCCACGAAGCCGGAGGCCCGACCCTCCTGTGGCCGAGTGGGACACCTCTCTCTCTCCCCTACAGGTATAGTGTGTGACGGGTGAGACACAGGGGTCCGGTCGGTCCAGCTGCCCCTCTCCCGACGGTCGACGCTGACAGACTCCCCAGGGCACCCATGCCTCAAGCAACTCCTGACGTCCTCTCCCTTCCAAGGCCGCAGCCCTCCGCTCGTGACGGGCACCCCCTCTCCCCTGGGCTCTCTTGAGGAGCCTGACGTCCCCCGGAGCCCGACTACCACGCGGGAAGTGTGCTGGGCCACCTGCCTCCTGGCCCTCTTCCGCCCTAGTCCCGAGGGCCCCAGTACTCGAGAGGCTGCCTCCCGACGTGAGGCGACGCCCCCACCTCCTGCCGGCCTCCTTTCGACCCCGGGCCGACACCTGAGCCTCCAGAGAGCGTGAGAACACTCTCTCACCCTCACTTTCCGGCAGTCACTCCTTGTCCTGTGTGGGACTCCTTGACTTCTCCCCTAGTGTCCCCTGGAGTTCCCCCAGTGTCCTTATGTGTTGCCCAGTGCGAGTGAACCCAAAAGTGATATCCCCAGTGACTTACCATAGACCCAGAAGCCTACCCCAGGTTCAGTGTACGCCTCAGTGTTACGAGGGAGAAATCTCTGAAAGACAGGTGTGGGGCAAGAACTTATTGCGTTGCCCTAAGACAGACACGTAGTGTGCCACAGACTCATCATACCCAGTGTGCCACTCTGCTATTATATTTTGTAACTTAGACTGTTGTAACTAAACTATGCAAGTGTCACGTATAGTGTTTCATATTGTATTGTTTGCATAAACCTGGTCAATGTATGTGCTGTACTGGTTTGCATGTGTTTATGCCCTGTTCATTTGGAAATTGTTCTAACCCGGTCAGGTAGTAAAGGATCCCAGAGCATGTGCCTGTGACTTTTGGTGCGAGGAGTCGCGTCCTAAGACACAGCGGTAAACCTGAGGTTGAGCCTGTGTACTTACGGAGCGAGAGGTCGCGCCATAAAAACAGCGCATAACGGTCTTAGTCTAGTAGTATAATGCTACAGCGTAAATGGGTGCATAAGTGATGTAATGGTACCTCAAACTCTCATCTTCCCATGTCAGCTCTGTCACCTGTTAATTGTTCTACTCTCTTCTCCTAGTACAACTGGAGTCCTTCTTGCAACATCACCAGTTACCTCAGTTTCATACGCTCTCCTTATCACGGTTTTCCAAATTCCATGCACAAGTTCGTACCACCTCGGTGTATTTCTCTTTCCACTGCGCTACACCACACTGCATATCTTCAGTTCTTTCCCATCACCCAAAACTTCTACGCATGTCCTACCAAATATATGTCAGAACCGGGATTCAAGGGTGGTGGAAAACTTATCAACAAAATTTCAACCTTCTTGCATCTGAAGCAACATATCTATGTCTTTTTCACTTTATTCTTAATGACTATAATGATTCATAATCATTTTTTTTTATATCTACCTATGAGAACAGAAACAGAAATTAAAGTATGTACAGTGAAAACGATCAGATAGGATAGGATATAACACACAAGTAACACCAGACAGCAGGTAAACAGAGAAAAGGTAAACTGGGAACTGATACACAGTGAAATCTTTGTACAACTTTATTACATCATCACTGGCATAATGTAACATTAAATTCACCCAGCTTTGACTTTCCAAATGGCTACAACTAATACCAAAGCTGATATAAAAGAGAAGTGAAAGGTACCGAGTCAGCTTAACTACTCCTGGCAAACTTCATGACATTCTTGTACAAAACAGAATACCTGTGCTACTCAATGCCGTGCGCAGAGATCATCATCAGCCCTGGATCTAACAGCATATCATCGTTCACCACCACAGCTTGCTTCCCCGGGAATATAGCTCTCTTAGTGACACCAGTTCATCTTTAAGTGTATGGGGATAAATAGTAAGGCTTCTTGGAGTAGATGGAGAAAGGACATGAGGCTAAATGAGTGCATAAGGTAGTAATAGGGCAGAAAGACATCCCTCAGTATAGAAGATAGTATACAGAGAATACCATAACAACTGCATGTGTATGAGAAGAATAGCTAACACCTGTAAGTGTATGAGAATGAGTGGTGAGTTTCTGTGAAGTAGGTGGAGACAGCACCTTAGCCTAAAAGAATCCATTAAATATATAGAAAAACTAAATGCATTATCATCCACATACTAATATAATAACTGGGGTGGACATAATGAAAAAAGTATTAAATAGAAAACACAAATTAAGAAAACTATCAGCACCTTAACCAATCACTCAGACCTTTCAGTTTTCAAAATTCTCATTTTGACACTAGTAACTGGAGACTGTGATGTTATTAAAAAGATACAATATGCAGTACAGCATATGAGGACACTTAAGATGTACAATGCAACACACTTCTCTATGAAAGGTATGGGACAACTGCTCTCATCTACTGTACGCATGTATACTATCTTGGGATGAAAAAAGAAGTAATATTCTAAAGGATCCTGGTACTATGGTCCACTCACGAAGAGACAAGTCTCCTACGGCAGGCCCTGTCTTTACCCTGCCAAGTCGTATCTGCCGTTGTCCTGTCCTGCCCAGTTTTCTTTTTTTTTCCTGGTCAGTACTTCCTTTGTCTGCTTGTCCTGCCATACCTTGCCCTGCTGTGCCACTCACCTGTCTAGTCTCAAGGGTGGAGAGTCCTGGCGGCCAGCATCTCTCATGTGCGTTCTCCAACAGCTGGTCAATGATGTGAGGGGGACAGCCGGACTCACTCAGTGCTCGACGAATCACAGCCTGCTCACCCATAACAAAATTTGTATATTAATCATTGTTCACACTGATGAAGGATCTGTCAAAATGTTATGTTGCAGAAGAGTTATCAGGCAGTTCACTGACTCGATTAGATAAGCACTGAAATATAACTTTTTATATGTAACTGCTGCAATCTATATATATGGGAAAAACAGTCAAATCAGCTTCACAGGGAGCAAAGAAACCCTTATAGATAATTTTTCTTCTAAGTTCTATCTCTTATCTATCTATAGCCAGATGCCTTACTCCCATAACAGATAGCCACAAACAAATCATATCCAGGTTGCTCTGTCCTGTCAACACACCCATTCCAACACACACACATACAATCCTTTCTCATAATTATATCTCTTTTCTCCATCCCTCTATCTTATCCTAGATCCTTGCTCTGCCTCCACTCACCCCCAGACACTCTTCTAGTCAGTCTCTCATCCTTCATCGTCTCTACATTGCCAAACTATCTCAGTCTTTCTCATATCACTTTCAGTCACATCCACATCAATACTACAGTGCTCCTTTACTTCATTTCTCCCTCTCCCTCTCCATGGAACTCCACATGCTCCTCTCAGATAACTCATTCTTTAATTTACTGATGAGAAACAGGCGAGAAACTTCCCGCCACCACCCACCTGTAGCATGGCGTCAGGTGTGGATATCATGCCACCCCAGCGAGTGACACGAGCCCGGGCTAGACATGACGCCCATCGCACCACCTCATCCTGTTCCATTTGATCGGCAGTGGCATCTGGGGGTTGCTGATACGCATTGCACGCATGAAGCCCTGCGGGGGGAAGAGGGGAGAGACAGGGGAAGGAGTTTTCAGGTTTCTTAGTAATCCCTTGAATCTGAAGACCTGTTTCGAAGCTTAAACTTGCTGTCCCCTTACGATTATATCCAGTAGGGGAGGCTTTTCAAACCAGAGAAGGTTAGATATACTACTACTACTACTACTATTACCACCACTAATACTACTATTCATTTATGTGCATGCACAGTTTCATCAGACTTCATTACCCTAGTTTTTCAAGCATCGCATTTAACAAGCTCATTTTGGCGACGATGTGCTATTTGCTTCTTAATAGAAATGTCAGACAAAAAAAAAAAATCTTGGGACTCCCTGTATATTAAGGCAGAAGGGAACCACTGCTTTATGCCAAGGGAGTGAAAACACGAATAATACACCGTTACAAAGATTTTGTTACGAGATCTTCATGTGCCTGAAATCTCACTGTCTGACGGCGGGACTGGCGTAGCTACTGCCTAGGTCTTGACGAGAAGGAAGGAGAGGAGGGAGCAGGAGAGAGTTTGGAGTCTTTCTTGGACAATACCACACTAGCGCCCTCACCAGCCATACCAGCCACATGCGCGTCACCACCTGGAATTATTTAAAAAAAATAAAAAATAAACAAGCATCGTCTCCATCGCCACTGTCACCGTAATAATATCTATCTATCTGTCTATAGCCAGACTCCTTAATCCCGTAAGGGGTGGCCACAAACAAACGCCTCCATGTCGCCTTGTCCCCTGCCCTCCTCCCAGCTCACATACCCGTCTCTAATATACCTTTTCCCTCCATCTCATCCTCGGTCTCTTCTTCCCTATCCCTTCTCCACCTCATTCACGTACACTCTCCTCAGTAGTCTCTCGCTCGCCATATGCTCCACATGGTCAAACCACCTCAGTGTGTTTCTCCTAATGTTTTCTATCACATCCACTTCCGCACGACAACACTTCTTCACTTCCTTATTTGTCCATCGGTCTCTCCACGTACTCCACATGCTCCCCACTAATAACTCATTTCCACTGCTATCGCTCTTGACTTGTGTCCTTCCAATCAGATCCAAGCTAAGCTTCCTTTCGTTAGAGGTGGTATCACAATGCTATTATGCTGCGACTTTTTTACTTCCATGCTCACTTCCCTATTTCTTACATTGCTTTAAAAGAACCAGCAACCTGCTGAACCCTTTCAAGTTCTTCATCCTCTAAACTTCCAAGCATACTCATCACACTACCCAAGTACTTAAATGAATTCACATTTTCCATTTCCTCATCATCCAGCCTCACTGTACAATAAATTCAGTGACTTCATTCCTCTCAAGGACCACAGCTTTACTCTTTCCTACATTCATCTTTACATTCCGTTTCTTACAAACTCTCCCAAACCCATTCACCAAGCCTTGCATTTCCCGTTCATCTTCACTTAACAGTACAGTATCATCTGCAAACGACAGAACTTCCAAACGCTGCCCTCTCTTATTACCGGCACTCCAACATCCACTGCTGTACATGGTATCTCTTTTACAGTATAAATCCATCCATATACGGGATGAACAACAATTATGGAGACATGACACATCCCTATTTCAATCGAACATTCAGGTAGAAAAATTCACCCAGTTCACCATCCACACGAACCGCAGTTTTAGCGCCCTCATACATATTGTCCACGACATTCAGCAGCTTCCCATTTACTCCATATATTATCAACATTTTCCAAATTCCCTTTCTATTTACTCTATCATATGTTTTCTGCAAATCCATAAAGGCCGTATACAACTTCTTTCCCGCTGCAGAAGAGTGTTATGAGGCCTTCTGTACCACTTACCGTATTCTGCCACCTCTTGCAATACACTTGTGGCAGGTCTGACGCGTGAAGGTAACAATGGTATGGACAGAAAGCCAGTAAGGTGCCAAGATCGTGCTTAGAAAGTCACCAAACTTCTTGCGTTGGAGGATGGGGCGGGAATTTACCAGGTCTCGCATCTGCAGTAGGTAATCTAGCAATCATACTATCAGTCAGTCAGTTATGGTAATCAATCAGTCAATCAATCAATCAATCAATCAA
>JAGKTI010019028.1:0-17272 GCA_018397915.1 Birgus latro | reverse complement strand
GTGAGCTAACCAAATCATCTAGAGATAGCACGAATAAAATACCAAAGACGTCCTTGAGATGATGGGGTTAAATTGCATCCCTCATCGCACCTGCAACAGAAACTGGGACCTGAATCTGCAAACTGACTGTTGCGTATCGTAGGCTGGAAAAATGCTTGCTTTGTGCTTTCCTGTTCTTTACTCTTGTATGTGCTTGTGAACGTCCCCTATAAATAAAATAAATAAAAATACTGGCCATGCATGTTACGTAAAGTCCCAATATTTGTTCCTTTGCTTGAAATTACCATTATCGTTTAATCATTCCTCTGTCTCCCTCCTTCTCACTACAGTGTGTGTGTGTATGTGTGTGTGTTTTCCCTGCGTGTTACACTTATGGTATGCATGAGGTTATATCGTTGAGGATTTTTTACTACTACCCTCCTTTCCTCCCTCCTCATCACGCTCTCTCTCCTTCCTTCCTCCCTCCTCACGCGTCTTTCCTTTCTGTCCCCTTCCTCCCGCTCACTTTGCTGTATACACAATACATGCATATGTTCCGCCTCTAGTCATATCTGAAGACGGTTCACGTAATGTCGATGCAGTTACGTCTTTAAGATCACACCATTTCCGTACTTTAGTATAATATTTCCCACCTGAACAATTCCCGGTACATATGAAGTTACGACCCATTCCCTGTTAAAGTACGCTTACATCTTCCCTTCAAATTAAGTATGTCATATCAATGAAGAATTCCTACCGAGCCTCTTGATTTCAGTGTATGTAGTAAATTACATTACATTCTCCCTTCAAATCAGTGGTGGGTGTGTGAGTGAGAGTGAGACGTGCAGTACAGACTGAGGTGGTACGGTCACTCCACACTCGCTGGCTACTTTCTCGTTCCGCCTCATCTCCGTCATGGTAACGCGGTTCTCACGACGACAACAATTTGGAAATGTCATTAAGGTAGTTCAGGTCCGTCTCTCTCACCAGGTGTTTCCTTGCTTTAGTTTTTGGTCTACTTCGTGTAGGGTTTTGTCCCATACGGTGTCGGTAAGGCGTTTATTTGTTGGCGAAACATGTGTGCGAAGAGGAAGAGACCTTGTTATTAGAAGAAATTTCCCTTCGTGCATACCAGCACGGCATTAACCACAGTATTATTCTACACTGCGTCTCAAACACTAACAGGCCTCGGTTACTACATATCTCTCAAACAAGAGACAGTCGTTCTCATTTCTAGTCTGGCTACCGTTATATGATATTGTTCAGGATACACTGTGCCTCTCATACTCATTAAGCTGAGAAGCCATGTGTCACTTAATAAAGCCTTGTCTCCAAATATCTGTTTCTCTAACAACACCGGTATTGCCAAGACACAGCAAATTCTTAATGTTTGTCAGTCGTGTCGTGGGCTGGATACATTTGTCTGCGAGTTAATATTCATAGTTTGCATTCTATACAAGGCAAAAAAAGACGGGAAATCCCACATTATTAAACGGGTTGTGATTTTCTCGTGAACACAGGAAAGCTCAGTAAGTCTGAGCTCGATGTGTCACGTGAACTGGGATGGTTTTCGTGTTACACTGGAGTCGTCACTGAAGAAATAAAAAGTCAGCAGAATGAATTAATACGGTGACTAGTGAGAAGGCCGGTCTAATGCGTTGATGTGGGATCTTCACGAGCCGGGGCGAGCAGTGACGTAGCGTGTGGAATGTGATATCGTGAATTTTAATACGTTACTTCATGCTTCCATTCATTGTTCTCACATTTTACTTTCAATCCTCCTCCCTCTTTCGGTTTCCGTTCCTCCTTCTTCTTTTAGCTCGCTTTCTTCATCTGCTTTTTCTTTATCCTTATCAATTTCCACATATTCACCTCCTCCTCCTCCTCTTGGTTTCAGTCTTTCTTAATCTCCTTCTTTGTTTCCTTTCTAAGTCTCCTGTTATTGTCTTTCATCTTCTTTAATTCTTCCCTCTTCATTTTCCTTCCCTCATTCTCTCCCAATTTTCCCTGTTTCCTTCCTTCCTTTCTTTGCCTTCTACTATTGTTACCAGCCGCGATAGCAAAGCTGGTACTGTTTTCAATTTGTCTGTCTGTCTGTGTGTCTGTTTGCACGATAACTTCGCAACCGCTCAAGGTATCAAAACAAAATTTTACGGGTGTGTAGTATGGATCAAAATCTCGGACGAATTCGAAACTGGTGAAAGTAGGTCAAGGTCAAGGTCATATTCCGAGCCGCGCTATGTATGTATCGGCTCATGGCTGATGTGATGGGGGGGGGGGGCTCTAATCTTTTATCCTTCCTTCCATATTTTCCTTCCCTCATCCCTTCCTAATCCCCCTCCTTTCCTGCTTCCTTCCACATTCTCCCTCCTTCCTTCTTTCATCACCACTCACACCTTCCCATCCATTGTTTTTCTCTCTTCTCCATTCTTCCTTCCTTCATTTCTTCCTTCCTCCTCTCCACTCTCCTTCCCTGCACCTTGCCCTCAGCTATTGTAATACCGCTGGTGCTTCATCATCACCGCACTCTCCATAACAACAACAATGGTGATGTATGTTGTCCTCCTAATGAAACGGGAACAATAGTCACCACAACCACACATAAACAATAAGCAAGAACACTATGCTATGATGACAAAATTATAAATACCATCATAATCAGAACAGAAAAATACAAATGTTGGCATAAAATAAAGACTAATAAATGGCAACCCAAAAGTAGGCAAAAACTAACTCCACCACACACACACACAAAGGTGCTAATTACTATAAGATAATCCTCTTGATATTCGTGTTTTTTCACTTCAATGTTCACTCTGACCTGCTTGTTAGGTGTCTGGAAGGTGTACGGGTAATCACTAAACTATAAATACGCAATCTTATACACAACTCAAATTAAAGAAATGTTATAACGACAGTCCCGAATCCCCCGTGAGAGCACTACAGCACGAGGCCACCTTTGCATTACTTTTTACCAGTCAGTGCCTACCGTATTTCAGAATCTTTTCCAGCGTCTAACAAACACAGGAATTTGGCGACTACAATGCACTACACAATACGAAATTTCATGCATAATTATAACTTCTGGATTGCTACTTTGAGCAGAAAATTACCACAGGACCGATTTGGTCTAACACTGCAACCCCGTAAAACAACTAACTCAGAGAAAAACGACCAGCCCTGACGGGATTATGGCATCTGGCTATAGATTGATAGACAGACAGACAGATTTGATGATAGCACCACATAAAGATTTTGTTCTGGCTACGTACAGGCGAGTTCACTCCGCTGACTGAAGTACCTGGCTTAATGAGCTTCCCTACAGATCCTACAAACCCTTTAAGATCTCTAGGTTAACGGCAGCACAGGAACCAAGGGATAAAGGTGGAGGAAGGAGGGTGGTGGTGTGCAGGAGGGGGACATGGAACTGACACCGAAAGTTACGACAGGTGAGATCAATCGGCCAGGAAAGCAATCACAGCTACGGCCACTGTTTGGTTTATATACAAGGCAAACACAGCCAGGCAAACGAACAACCTGGGATGAAGGTACAACGTTCCACCGTCCTGGTCGATGGTAAATAAACACGTATATGAGTAAACAACAAACAATAATTATAAGCAACAAAAAATCCAACCAATAACAGAGCCAATAAACAATAACAAAGATAATAAACATATACGGTTCAAAAAAGTAACAAACAATAACAATCAATACAAGCAACAAACAATAAATCTATACAAAAATAACAAACCAATACAAACAAGGACAAACAATGACAAATACATCATCATCATCAGAATATAAATATCCAGGTGAGGAAAAAGGGTTAATGAGAGACTAATGAGAGGAAGCTGAAGGGAGGGGAGGGGAGGGAGGAAAGGAAGGGGGAAGGAAAAACAAGACAAACAAGCAAAAAGCAGGTGGTGGTTAACTGGTCATTATGAGGGCTAACTTCTCTCTCTCTCTCTCTCTCTCTCCAACCTTTTTCATTTTCTTCAGCCTTTACTTCTTCCTTCCGTCCTGCCTTGTGTTTTTTCCAGTCACTTCTTGTAAAACCCTCCTTCCCATCTCCAGTTTCCCCTTCCCTCTTCCTCCTACACCGTCCAACCATCCTTCACTTCCTTTTCTTCCCTCCCTCCCATTCCCTCCTCTCTCCTCCCCATTATTTTCCTTTCTCTCTTCCTATTTTATCCTTCCCTAACCTCTGCTTCCCAACCCTCCATCCTTCTCTATACCTCTTCCCCAACTCTCTCCTTCCTTTATCTTTCTCCTTCCTCCCTACCTACCTATCTCCCTTCCTTCCTCCCTCCCCGCCTTTTTTCCCCTCTTCCTTCGCCTATCCAGTTTCCTTCCTCCTCTTTCTCCTTTCCTCCCTCCCTCGCACTATACCTTTCTGACTAGCATTCTTCCCTCACTCCTTTCTCTATCCCTCTGCCCCGCCAAATCTTTCCCTCCTCTCTTCCTCTGTCTTTTATCTCTCTCCCTTCCTATCTCCATCTCTCCCACCATTCCTCTCTATTCCCTCTCCCTCTTCCTTTTCCTTCCCTTCCACCCCCTTTCTCCCTCCTCTTCTCCCCTCGTTTTCACTACCCCTTTCCTAACTTCCCCTACAGCCCCACCTTTTTCCTCCCCTCTCCCCCCTACACTACTCCCCTTCCTCCCAGTGTTCCCCTTCTCTCCCCTTTCACTCCCCCTCCACAAAACACACCCCTCCACACAAATAGAGGAAATAGGGTAAAAATCATGGCCCCTTTCGACCTGCATTCTTGTTGGCATGGGGGATTTCGCAACACCATTTATTTACCGATTTATTTTTTCATATTACTCTTCAATATTCTCCTTAGGCCCTCTGAATCCGGAGGTGTCTTTTATTGGTCTAATCTTCTCACCTTCAGACGATTTTATTCAGCTCAGGAGAGATTATTTTAATTAGAGGAGTTAGGTAGAGCCTTATTTAGCCCCTTCACTACCAGGGACTCTTCCTGACTAGCCAAAACTAGTCACGAAGAAGAGACACTAACAGAAAAGACGTCATCGAATTTAAGACACATAGTTATTTTCCTATCTGCATGTTAACTATATCTCATTAACGTACGAAAAGCTATGAAGGCCTAATGTGCACAATAAATCACAGAAGAACATGAGTTACGACCCTGCCCAGCCAACAAAAATACGGGACTTGAGCAGCCTTGACGCACTGTATGAGAAGCACTGGCGGTCGTAGTAAAAAGGGTGAGTTGGTACAGGATCGTGGGTTGGTGAAGATCTAATGCTGAGATGATGATGATGATGATGATGATGATGATGATGATGATGATGAGAGAGAGAGAGATATGCATGATGACAGACAGGCAAAACGGAGACGACATTGCAGCTACGAGAGGTTACATCATCACAGAAATGATGGTGAAATATTAAAGCCTTTGATGTCAGCGATTTTTACAAGCCGTCTGTGTTAATCTCTCTCTCTCTCTCCTCTCTCTCTCTCTCTCTCTCTCTCTCTGATGATTCCACGCCCATCACTTAAACGTCACTCTACTCTCCACCACCTGCATCCACCTCACAACCTGCTTACCTGCCTACCTACCTACCTACTCTTCCACCTGCTTATTGACGTACCAACCTACATATCTACCTGCCTAACTACCTACTGATCCCCATACCTACTTACCTACCTACCCCTTTCTTACCCACTATTTACCTACCTACCCATCTACTGACCTACCCACTTACCCACCTACCCATTTACACACACACACACCAAATATACCCCTTCACTACGATGATGCTTTTTTGTCTTTCTCCAAACGATTTTATTAATTTTAGTACGACAAGTGATCCCAGGCTGAATAAAATCGTCTGGCGTTAACAGGAAAAGAGATTAAAAATAAGTGATGGGAGGGGAAGGGTTAATTATCTCTCCCCTACCTGTTTACATATTACTTAGGTTAATTGCATACACACACACAGACACACACACACAGCTATCAGTGCACCTACCTACCCACCTACCTACATGCACATCGACACCCTACCTACCCACCTACCTACATGCACACCTACACCCTACTACACATCTACTTGCCTACATACACACCTACACTCTACCTAACTACCTACCTGCTTACCGACATACACACCTACACCCTGCCTAACTACCTACCTACACTCTACCTAACTACACACCTACTTACCGACATACACACCTACACCCTGCCTAACTACCTACCTACACACCTACTTACCAACATATACACATACATCCTACCTACCCACCTACTTACCTACATACACACATACATCCTTCCTTCCCACCTACCTACACACCTACATCCTTCCACACACACCTACGCCCTACCTACCCACTAATCTACCTAACAAGTAACATCCACCTACCCACCAACCGACCCAGTTGCTTGTGTACCTTCGAACTTACCTACCTATTTCTACCTACAAACCTACTTACGCATTTATTCACCAACCAATCTACCTACCAACCAACAATTCACCTACTTACCTACATGAAAATCTACTTACATATTTACCTGTCAACCTACCAACCAACCTACTGTACCTACCTACCTTCAAATTCCTTATCTACCTACTAACTTACCACTTACACACACTCTTACTTAAGTACTTACCAGACGACCATTATCACTACTTAAATACCATCCTACCCAAAATACCATCACATTTACACCAGTACCACAACCATAATCTTCTACCACAACAACCCCATCTGTAACCACAACTACCACAATAATTTCACTACCATCGCCAGAACCGCAACTACCATCATTACCGCGACTCTTGTACCAATATCACTACCATTACTACCACCACTAATACTACCACTATCACTACCACAATAATATACTACCATCACCACCACCACAATTAGTATTACCACTATCACTATCACTACCACAACTACAACTACCACCATCACTACCACAACTACTACCACTATCACTACTACAGTTACTACCACTATCACTACCACAATTACCACTACCACTATCACTACCACAGCTACTACTACTAATACTACCACAAGTACTACAACCCCTACCACCACACCTACTACCACTTCAACAAAACTCTACCCCCACCAGGCTACCACAACAACCACCACCTCAACAACAACAACCACAACTACCACCATCCCAACAACCAACCAGATCGAACATTGATTTCTGACCTGACCTTTCTCCCCCATAACCTAGTCTCTCTTTTGTTGTAATATTTCGCTGGTTTTCAATATGTCTCGTTTCCCCACTGTTCTTCGTTGCAATCCATCCCCCCCCCCCAACAATTCCAATGTCTCCCGTTTCGCTTTATTTTCTGCTTTTGTTCTGCGCTATCTCAATTATTTATTTATTTATTTATTTGGTTATTTATCCTTTCATATTTCCCTTTCAACGTAAATATATCTTATTCCTCTTCTGTTTCTCTTCACCTCATTTTTCGTTCTCCTTCTTATCCTCCTCTTCCTCTTTCAATCTTCTCCTCCTTTTCCACTTTTAACTTCGCCCTGCCTTCCTCCTCCTCCTCAGCCTCCTCCTCCTCCACGTCATCATTTCCTCCTTCCTTTTTCTCCATCTATCTTCTTCCTCTTCACCTTCCTCCATTTCCTCTGGCTTCTCTCCCCTAATGATCTCACCCATCTTCCCTTTCATCTCTCTCTCTCTCTCTCTCTCTCTCTCTCTCTCTCTCTCTCTCTCTCAAGCATGTAAAGGTATAATTGATCGCCACTCTACACCACCACACTTCATGCTTCAGTGCAGGGGAAGAATGCTGTGTAATATAAATAAACAGCTTCCTTCAGGGCTGCACGGGATTCCACAAGGTCTGTCTTGTGTAGGTGTATTTGCATGAATGTATGTATGTCTGTATGTATGCAGAATGACCTATGTATGTGTGTGTGTATGTACGTAGAATGTCCTGTGTATGTGCACTGTCTTATGTATGGATTTGAAGCATATGTGTGTTTGTGTTCCTTATAATATGTACAGTATATGAGAGGATGACTGGAGAAGAGGATGAGTGGATGACTGGAGAAAGGTATACATGACTGTGTGTGTGTGTGTGTGTGTGTGTGTGTGTGTGTGTGTGTGTGTAAAGGAAGATGGTGGTTGTGATGGTGGTGGTGATGATGTGGTAGTTGTGGTAGTGGGTTTAATGAGGACATCCTGAATACTCTAGTCGTGGTGGTAGGTGTGGTGGTGGTAATGGTGGTAGTTGTGGTAGGTGTGGCTGAGGTAATGGTAGCAAGGGTCATTGATGGTTCTTTTGACTGTGATAATGGTAGTGATAATGGCAGTGGTGGTAGGTGTGGTAGTAATGGTAGTGGTAAATGTGGGAGGGCAAAAGAACAATGGCTGCGACTGTGGTAGTGGTGGTAGTTGTGATTGTGGTAGTTGTGGTAGCTATCTTGGTTCACTGTGGTTTAAATGAAGGTCTTTATAGTAACGTCTGATATAATGTGGGAGAAGATGAGGTGGATATGATGGTGGTAGTTGTGGTAGGCGTGGTTGTAATGATGGTGGTAATTGTGGTAGGCGTGGTTGTAATGATGGCGGTAGTTGTGGTTGTAAATGTGGTAGTTGTGGTTGTAATGACAGTTGTGGTTGTGGTGGTAGCTGTGGTTGTAAAGATAGTGATAGTTTTGACTGTGGTGGTAGTCGCGGTTGTAATGACTAGTAGTTGTGGTTGTAATGATAGTAATGGTTGTGGCTGTGGTAGGTGTGGTTGTAATGACTGGTAGTTGTGACGGTTGTGGTTGTAATGACACTGATAGTAATGGTTGTGGTGGTAGTTGTGGCTGTAATGACTGGTAGCTGTGGTTGTAAAGGTGGTAGTTGTGGTTGTAAAGGTTGTAGTTGTGGTTGTAAAGATGGTGGTTGTGGTAGTAAAGGTGGTAGTTGTGGTTGTAAAGGTGGTAGTTGTGGTTGTAAAGATGGTAGTTGTGGTTGTAAAGGTGGTAGTTGTGGTTGTAAAGATGGTAATTGTGGTTGTAAAGGTGGTAGTTGTGGTTGTAAAGGCGGCAGTTGTGAAGGTAAAGATGGTAGATGTGGTTGTAAAGGTGGTGGTTGTGGTTGTAATGGTTGGCGTATGTGGTGCTGTGCCAGTGATGATGGTAGTATCAGTGATAGTGGTTGCAGTCAAAGCTGTGGTAGATGGCTGCGATGGTAGTTGTGGTGAGAGAGACTGATGATGGTGGTAATGACAGCTGTGATGATGGATGTGAATTATACCATTAACACCTTCAACATCATGACATTATTTATATTATTGCTACACCCACACCATTTCCTTCGGCTTAGCACAGGACTCTCATATCATGCCACCAGGAGCGTAGGTCAGTCTCCTATCCTTAAATATTCTGGACTACGTTAGCCTAGCCCAGGGTCCCTACATCCCGAAGGAGGGATTGAGGGTGGTATGTAAACAGCGCTCCATTAGACATTCGCCTGATGTCTTGCGTGTTAAGGAGACGGCTCAATCTGCTGACAAGGGGGTGGATGTGAGAGTGAGAGTATGTGAATAAATTATACAAGTTAGGGACTGATAACATTAACCCGTCTCCACATCACACACACACACACACACACACACACACACACACACAAACACCTGGTGGAGTGTAAGAGGAGCGACAGGTGCCACTGTGCATGTCATGACTGGCTGACACCGTACCAGACTCTACAGATCATCCATTTTAACTTGGCGCAGATTTTCGTCCTTTTTTGCATCCTCTTCCCCGTAGCTCCATGGCAAAAAAAGACAATACTACGGCCCTACATCCCGTCCATAACACTTCTTCGTTACTAGCATCACATTCTGGAGTTAATTTACTGTTGCAGCTCAACTTTCAACATGGAGAACGGCAATTTTAGGCCGATAAAGTGGACGGAGTATGGCAACGTGCTATCAGTAGAATTAGATGTTGAAAAATACCATATCAATGCCTTAAGAGTACATAATAATAATAATAATAATAATAATAATAATAATGTTTTTCTCTCTACCCGATCTCACCTCAACTTTGGGTGGAAACAGACTTATGGATGATGATGATGATGATGATGATGATGATGAAGATGATGAAAATAATAACAATAACGTCATAATACTGGCACTAATAATAATATCCGCCACGCCTTCTTCTCGTGGCGGATATAATTAGGAGGAGGAGGAGGAGGAGGAGGAGGAGGAGGAGGAGGAGGAAAGTGAATGGGAAAAAAACGCGAGGAAGGGAAGAGGAAAGGGGGAGGGAAGATGTAGGAAGGAGGGGATGGGGGGAGAAGAGAGAGAGAGAATGAGAGGGAGAAAGCAGGAGAGGGTAGGAAGTAGGAGGGGTAGAGAAGAGATAGGGAGAAAGGGAAGGAGAAAAGGAGAGAAAAGATGGAGAAGGAAAATTGGTATGGGAAAGGGTAGTGAGTAGGACAGGGGGGCAAGAGGAAGGAACGAAGTGGAAGGACATGGGGGGAAAGATGGAAGGAAGCGGAGATGCAACGGGAAATAGGGACGGAGGAGGGAGTGGGGAGGAGGAGCAAGGAGTGAGAATAAAAGACGGATGAAGAGGAGAGCTTAGCGGGGGAGAGACAGGCGAGTGGCACATAACGAAAACATATAAAATAGGGAATTAAAAAAAAAACAACTGGGAGAAGGTAAAATTCATGAAGTCAACGAAAATAGTGATAAAACGGATGGAACAATCTTGCGGAATTATAAACCCCTTCGATACGACAGCGTCATCTTTAGTGTTTTCCTGCTACTTCCATTCAGTTTTATCAGACTTGGGAACTACCTCGTGCTGAAAGGCTTAATGAAGGTTGTATCTAACCCCTCCAAATCGAAAAGCCCCACCACGTCATAAGCACCGTCTGAAGGTAGCAAGAATAAACATTAAAATAAGTCATCAGAGTCATGTGGTTAACCCCTTCACTACGATGACGCCCATACCATTCTACTCCTGTTATCTCCAGAGTATAATATTAAGACTGAGAGATACTTTCGTAAGCTGGAAGGGGTTTAATAAAACCTTAATTAAGCCCTTCAATACGAGGGGAAAGGGGTCTTTTAAGGTGCATGTCAAACACTGGCTAAAGAAAAAAAAAAATCCTTCCGGTGACGGCGTCAGACAAGTGTGTGGAATAAAGGAAGGATTTAAACAGACGTATATTACTAAAGCTAATGGAGAAAGCATAAGTAATGTGATCGAAAAATCTCGCGTAATCACAAGTAAATGAAGTACTGCCATGCAATACGAAGTCCCCTACCGGATGATAACCATACATACTGTGTACTGTGTATACAATGTGAGTATGTGTACTGTGTACACAATATGGGTAAGTAAAGCATGTGACTTTCTTCTTCAAACGCATTAAGAAAATTAGTGACGTACACTACAAATATAAAAGTGATTTTACGGTATTTTAAGTACCAATGTAAATTGTTTAGTAAAATTATCTGTTTTTATTTGTTTCTGATTCTTGTGCTGTTGGTTCTCGGTTAAGATTACTGAGTTTCTCGGTCAAGATTACTGTGTTGAATCTGTACAGTTAGCAAATGATGGTCTGAGAAGTAGACTGGATAACTGAGAACTGTCAAGTGCCTATCATTTATGATACAGAGGTCATGTGCGCGTTGGTGTAACTGCAGAAGATCAATGTCAGTAAGAATCGTCTCTAAACTTGACAGGTTTTTATAGTCGAGATAAGTCTCCAAACAGCAGAATGTTTGTGCACTTGTAGTGCACGGCTAGATCTTGACAGTACTGGAGGGTACGACAAATGTCTTCTTTCATTATTTTCCAACGAGCACTTGGAGGGATGTACAGGCATATCAATAACGTAATCAATCAATGTCACAATACCAACACATTCAATGATTGATGATTCTGGCAACTGAGATGACATATAACTGTGATGGTATGGGTAACAACTGCGTGAAGTTACATCAACACCTGTCCATGCATGTGGATGTAACAGAGCGGACACGAATGTAGGTATAAGTGTTAAGTACGACAGCACCCGACCCTGTTTGATCCCCAAGTGTGACCCTGACCTTGGGAGTTGATGGCTGGTTCTTGCGCGCGGCACACCGTCATGGTGTGGGGAACAATTGCGTTAAGTTATATCAGAATCTGTCCATGCATGTGGAAGTTACAGAGCCGACACGAAATTGCGGATGGACTGACGGAACCGTGCAAACCCATAGTCTCCCATCGGTTTGACCGGCAGGGGACTAATAGTAATTATTATTATTATTATAAAAAAGACAAATTTTAAATAAAACAATATCAACACCAGACCCCCCCACACAATAAACACAACACAGCCAAACCAACATCCACCAAAACACACCAAATCCACCCTTACTCCCAGACACCATAAGGGCGGGGATACAAAACAACCTCACGGGTATTACGTATCTGCTGACGTGACCGGGATGCAACCTGTATTTAGTGGCGGGATATTTACTACTACGCAACGCGGGAACTTGACTGATGGCGACTGTTTTATTCCCTACGTTTCTAGAGGGAAGTGTATATAAAGCATCTTGACCTTGTAAGCTGTATACATGACTGGTTGTTTGTATTTTTATATTTACTAGTACACCTGCCTGATCACTACAACCAAACAAGTGCTTTTGTTGTTGTTACTACTATAACTACCACCAGATCTAACTATTACTACTAATCAGATCTGATTACTACTTCTACTACTACCACCAGATCTAACTACCACTAGTAATACTATCTACCACCAGATCTAACTTCTACTACTATCAGATCTAACTACTACCACTACTACTGCTATCATCATCACCATTATTATTATTATTATTATTATTATTATTATTATTATTATATTACTATTATTATTACCATAGTTTAATATTACATTACGGCTATTATTTCAACGTTTTGTTAGCATGAAATCAGACGCCTGCTGGTCTAGCCTGTGGGAATTCCGGCCTTGTCTTGTGCAAGGGTAAAATAATAAATAATTAAAAAAAAGCTTCCAGACATTATTAAACGTGTCTCCATCAGCGGCCTTAGTCAGTGTTATCCTTAAATGTTCTGAATTACGTAGCCTAGCCTCGGGTCCCTGTACCCTGATGGAGGAAGAAGGGAATGGCTGCTCATCATCATCATCATCTGCAAACCCCAGACAGATAATGGCTAAGACAGGAACGCCTCCTTCTCCTCACACACTCTTTCACTTCTTCACACTTTCCTCAACCTTCTGTGCTGCTCATCATCACCATCATCATCTCCTGGAAACCCCCAAACAGATGATGGCCAAGACAGAAACGCTTCCTTCTCACATTCTATTTCACTTCTCCACACACTCCTCTTCCCTCCCTCACCAATGTACTGCTCCAATCTTTTCTAACATACTTCATAACTGCTGCTTCCAACCTTACTCTTCGTCACACTTTCGCAGGCTTTCTTTGGACCCTACTTTTGGAGTGGCGCCAAATAACAGAAGATTCAACAGATAAACACCAGGGGGATGGCGTTGAGAATGTCAAGGTTGGAGTGATGCATTAATTATCAGTTATTTTGTATTCTCATTAACCAGTCCTACTATTACTAGACTAAATGGGATGAGTAGGATCAAGACACGGTAAAACACAAAAGCAGGAGACCTAGCATTAAAGGTGGCGAAAGAAAATTATCACCACCTTCGTTCATTCGATATTCAAGCCTTCGAAACATCATCATCATCATCATCATCATCATCATCATTGTTACAATTTTCTGTAAGCATTTTCTGTTGCACCCATCCTTCCTGCCACATATCTTTGCTTAATTTCTTATCTCCCTTTTCTTCGTCCCTCCCCCTTCCTTACCTTCTAATTTCGTCTTTATATTCCTTTCATCCTCCCTCCCTCCCTCCCTTCTTCCTTCCATCCTCCTGTTCTCAGTTACCTCCTACTCACCCTTCCCTCATACGCTTAACCTTTATGCCTGACGAGGGTAGTTATATTAATTTTAACTCATTCTCTACTTCTTTCTTTCTCTCCCCTCTCTACCTCCTTACTCTCCTCTCCTCTTTTGCTTCTTTCTTCTTTCCCACTCTCCTTCTTTCCCATTTCCTCACCTCTCCCTTTCCTCTAACCTTGCTCTCCTTTCCTCCCTATTCTCTCTTCCTCTCCATCTCTCCCTTTCCTCCCCCCCTTCTTTCGTCCTCTCCCCTTCCTCTCCTTCCTTCACTCTCCCTTGTCCTCCCTTTAACCTTTACACTCCCCTCTTGTCTGCTCTCCCTCCCCTGATTCTCTCTCTCTCTCTTTCTCTCTCTCTCTCTCTGCTCTGCTCTGCGATCGTGTTCTCAAACTTGTGTAATTAGAAAGTTTTTTTTTTATTAATATTAAAGCAGAAACACTTAGAAAGTAAGGTCTGCTCTCTCTCTCTCTCTCTCTCTCTCTCTCTCACACACACACACACACACACACACACACACACACAGATGATGGTGCTTTACGGTACGATGTTATTCTCTCTCTCTCACACACACACACACACACACACACACAGATGATGGTGCTTTACGGTACGATGTTATTCTCTCTCATACACACACACACACATCAAGCGCACTGTTTAATCCTTTCATCACCAACGATTACTGTACTGACCTTTATTCCCTTCCTTCCCTCTCTCCCTCCCTTCCTTTCTTCCTTCTCTCCTTCCTCCCTCCCTCCGTACCTTCCTCCTTCCTGTCCCTTCTACCTCTCCCATCTCCCTCTCTCTCCTTTCTTAGTTCCTCCCACCATTTGCACTTTCTTCTTTCCCTCCTTCCTGTCTTCTTCCTCCCTTCCATCCACACGCCTTTATCCACCCCCTCCATCCATCCTTCCCTCCCTCCCTTCCTTCGTTTGCGCTCTTCCCTTTTCCTCAGCTTACACCTCTCTCTCTCTCTCTCTCTCTCTCTCTCTCTCTCTCTCTCTCTCTCTCTCTCTCTCCATCTCTCTCTCTCTCTCTCTCTCTCTCTCTCTCTCTCTCTCTCTCTCTCTCTCCATCATCCACCCCAGCGATAAAACGAGGCTAATAGCACAGATAAGAATAAAGCAAACAGCACGGGCGTAAAAGACAGAGAGAGGGGAAGGGATAAAGGCTAATAAAAAGAGTAAATAAAGAGAGAAGGGATAAAGAGAGGGTAAAGGAAGAATGGGTAATAATGCAGGGATCAGGGAAGGGGAAGGAGAAAGGTCTGATTTACACCTATCGAAAACACGTGGGTAAAAAATCAATCACTCTTGGTCCTAATTTTGGCCTCGAATACGAACAGTGTATGTTGATGTTACAGCCAGGTCCCTAATTGTACTGCTAGTTGAACAGGTTATTGGGAAAGAAGGGTTAGATTTATGCCTATCGACTGCACGAGGATCATTAAGGCATTTTATTCTAAGTCCAAATCTCCCCTTAGAATACACCCCGCAGTAGTCGGTTTACATCCACGTTCGCAGTTAACCCCTTGAATCCGGTGACGCATTTTTAGTCTTTTCTTTTATTCCCAACTCCAGACGACTTTATTCAGCATGAGAGTTGTCAATTGAGAGGGGATAGATGTAACCTTTATAAACCGCTTCACTACTAATGATCTTTCCTCAGTTATATAAAATCGTCTATACAGCGAGAATCTAACAATATTCGTGGCTGGATTGAAGTGATTAAACTACTATAGTAGCGGCGCACGATTCTGAGGTTGTCATTATCGTAACCTGGCAACCTACCATTCAAAAGTGCGTCCCATTTCGTGTATAACATGAGACGCAAGTGATTCGTGTATAATATGTTCGTGTATAATAATATTCGTGTATAATATATTCGTGCATAATAATGTGATTCGTGTATATGATTCGAAATCGGACGCACTTTTCAATGGTACACTGCCAGGGTCTGATAATGTCAACCTGAGTCGTGCGCCGCGACTATATATCCTGTTCATATTCAGTAGACGTAAAAATGCTGTCTCTCCATCTTGAACGCTGAGCTGTAACGAGAGATTAACACAGGAGTAGCATGCTGGTCTCGAAGAAGTATTTTGGAAGGGATGTAGAGCCGTACTATCGTCTTATTCTGCCACTGAGCTAAGGGAAATTTACTGCAAAAGGACGAAAATTTCCGTCAAGTTAAATTGAATGAACTATAGGTGAGGAGGAACACTGGGACAAATTTAGTCCGCAAGTTTGACCGGGGAAAGGGAGAATGGGAAGGGAGAGGGCAATAAGAGGGTATTAAAGGGGAATAAGGAAGGGAGAGCGGAAGGGAGGCTACGACAAATGGTAGTATTCTTGCTGCATGGGAGACTTCGCAATCTTTCTTCCTTGGCGATTCATTCACCACATTACTCCTCAGTATCTCCTAATATACTATTTCTATGTGCTTAATATACGAGAATACGTTGTTTGCATTAATCCCTAGGAGACGATGACGTTCTAATGAGTCTTCTTGCTGTTTATTACGTTTTAATTCTATTTCGAAAAAGACACACTTATCGAAGAGGTTAATGAAGGCTGTCCCTCACCACTCCATTTCCAAAAATCTCTCGTAAGCTGAATGAAATCGTCTTTAGTTACCAAGAATAGAACATACGTGACGTTCTAGGGTTGGCTGGGCTGATAAAATGCAACGTGTAAAAAGTAAAATAAATCACCAAGGAAGAGGTGCCACAATTCCCCTTTCATAACAAACATACGGTTCAAGCTCCAGATTCACTGGCTTGACGATCAGCACCCTCTTGTAACACAGATTTATGTTTGCAGGACGGTCACAAAATATATGGGAAATTTCTTCGCCTTTCCTTCCTCTTAACTGCTGGAAAACAATTAATTACTGATAATTTCCGTCTCGTATCTGTAATTTGTTGCTGGAAAAAGAACAACAGACGGGAATATCGCAAGTTTCTTTTTAGATCTGACTGCAGGGGCGGGGCGGAGGGAAAGAGAGTGAGAGAATCGAGAGAATCAGCTGACGATGTAAACAAGGAAGATGGCCGCCGCCTGCGGGGAAGCAGACGTGGAGGCGCCAGCTAGTGGGAAATTATTATGGTTTACTTCTCTCTCTATCTCTCATATTATCTTTTGGTTTGCCTTTTATGTTTCACTCCTCCTCTCTCTCTCTCTCTCTCTCCTATATTTTCTTTTGGTTTGCCTTTATATTTCACTCCCCCTACTCTCTCATATTTTCTTTCGGTTTGCCTCTATATTTCACTCCCCCTACTCCCTCCCTCTCCACCCCCCCCTCTCTCTCTCTCTCTCCAATTCCTCC
>JAGKTI010019026.1:0-16627 GCA_018397915.1 Birgus latro | reverse complement strand
GAGGGAAGGAGGAAGGGAGAGATGAGAGGGAGGGAGGAAGGGAGAGATGAGAGGGAGGGAGGGAGGGAAGAAGGAGGGAAGTAAGAGGCCCAGCTGAGCTAATATAAGAGCGTGACCACTACAGGGAAGAATGAGGAGGAAGACAGGGGTTTAATAGAGAGAGAGAGAGAGAGAGAGAGAGAGAGAGAGAGAGAGAGAGAGAGAGAGAGAGAGAGAGAGAGAGAGAGAGGGGGAGAGAAAGCGAGTCTGGCCATCCCCACCCCCACAGCGGCACACAGTACAGCAGTGTCGCCAGCAGTGATATGGCCACAGCGATGGGACCGTACTTCTAGCTGGCTTCGTAAACTTAACACCCATTCCTCAGGCATTTTGTTTTGCATTTTACACTATTTTATCCTTTTATATGTTGCAAGGGGAAATTATGGTCATACTAGAATTTCATAAACAAAAGTGAACATCTATGAACTATGGCATTTCCAGAGCTTCATCTAAACGGCCCTTGATCCTGGGGTTTCCGACTGTGGCCACCCTCAGTGCTACGTTACGCTACGGGCCCGTCACTCAAACGCTGGCCGGAGGGGATGGGGGAGGTAACGGCTAGGGAGAAGGATGGATGGATAGAGTGATGCATGGCTGAACTGGCAGACGCCTGAAAGGATGGAAGAGAGGCAGGAAAACAGAGAGCAGAGGAGAGAAATAGTAAAGAGAGAGAGATAGAGGCAGAAAGTGGGAAGTAGTGCATAAGACAGTAGCAAAACAGGCCACAAGACGTCTATCATACTAGAGCGAGACCATGTTCGTCCACCATAACTTGACGGAAGCTCTCATCCTTTTGCAGCTAATTCCCCGTAGCTCAGTGACAATAGGATGATACTACGGCTGAACTCTGCACCATTTCCATAGCACTTTTTCGTGATTAGCAGTCCCTTGCCACAGCGCAGCATTCGAGATGGAGGGAAGGCAATTTTAGGTCATGATAAAGTGGACGGAGTAAAGGTGCAGTGAAGACCTTCCCTGTGCGGTAGAGGCCAAACAAGGACTGAAAGCAGGAATGAGGGAGTGTCGCAAGAGGACGTGATTTAAGGAAGAACAGAAGGAAACAGTACGTAAAGGTGAGAGAACAATGAAGAAAGAAACATCGGGAAGGGGAGAGGGAGGGAGAAATGGAAGGAGGACGAGAAGGGTGAAAAGAAATGGAAAGCAGAGCAGGGAGAAGGAAGGAAAGAGACGGAAGGAGTTGTTGAAAGAAAGTGAGAGAGAAAGAGAAATAAGAAACGAACTAGGGTAAATAAGGAACAGAAATAAGATAAACGGCAAAAAAAGAAGATAGAACATGGGCCTTGAAGATGAAGAGAGAGAGAAAGAGAGCGAGAGAGAGACAGACGCGTAGGAAGGAGTGATTGGATAACGGTGCCGGACAGATAACGTAATAAAAAAAGAACAATAATGGTGCAAGATCAGCGGACTGAAGTGGAAAGAGAGGAAGAGAAGAGGGAGGGTGAGAAGGAGTGAGAAAGAGGAGAGGGTGAACAGAAGAGGTGTAAGAAAGTAAGACAAGTAAGACTAACAGAGATATTTGTGACGAATGAGCGATTATGAAGTGGCTGAAGTGAAACAAAGATGAGAATGGGGGCATAGAGAGAGGGAAGAAAAAACAAGTGGATGTAGGTGGTAGCCAAGTGGTTAAAGTAATTTGATGCTCAGAAAGACACGAGTTCAATCCCACGTGAGGGCAAGGAACACTTTAATGATATGAATGCCGTGAAACAGACCTCATGGCCATGAAAACACACACACACACACACACACACTTCCGCTAATATCACCACACCAGCTCTATATGAGACAACTCTAGTTTGTATTCAAAATGGACTTGAGTATTAGTGCCAAAGTGTGATATGGGGAGGAACGGATTATCTAGTTTATGCAGAGAGAGACAGAGAGAACGGAGAGGTTGAATAATGATGCGGCAAGAGTGGAGAGGTGAGACTGAAGGGGAAAAAAATGGAAGACAAGCAAGTGACGAGAGCAAGAGAAGTAAGAGTGAACAAAAGGGTAAAGAAAATGATATAGTGAGACGGACAGAAAGAAGGAAAAGAAAGAGTGAGAGAAACGAGGCTGGGAGAGTGAAGCGAGTGAAGGAAGAGTGAAAACCAGAACGAGGGAAGAGTGAACGTCAGTAATTTTTTGTACATGTTCATTGTCAGCCGTTTTAGTCAGAATTTCGGGTAACGCAGCCTCACTCGCTCTCATTCTTTCTCTCGGCTGTTCTAAGCGATACTGGTCCTTTCACACTGATGGCTCTGTGGTTACTATTTTTTGGGTCTACTGCGGTTAATCTCTTCAAGGATGTAATCTGAGTTATATTCTTGGTGTCTAGTAATGATATTCTTTAGCCTAAGAGAGAGAGAGAGAGAGTCTTTGGAACTGGAAGAGTAGATACAACCTTAAATAACCCTTTCACTATGACGGAATTTCGGCTAAAGCTGAATAAACTCGTCTGGAGGTAACAAGAGTATTACACGAAACGTCCTCGTGATACAAAGTTAAACCTGGACAAAGCTCTGTATAAAATCATTCTTAAGAGTTTACTCGGTTCCACACCCCCCTCTAACGCTCTTGGATGGTCAGGCTTCTGAGGTATAATATGCCAGCTTAGGAGGCTCACTGGCACCTCTTGATTACCAAAATATTGTTGCAAATGACGCTTTAATAATCCGTGCATCTTATTTACGTATTTGGTATCGGTGGTAAAAATATAATATGCAAAAAATCAGGTATAGTATGTAAGATCAATAGATAAAGTGGTGTTAGAAAGCCTCCTATAGGTCGCGAGAATGATTCAGTGTTACACGCACATACCATTCGCAGACCACCTTGGCTTTCCCTCCCTCTCATTCCCTCCGTTTGCGATCTGTATTACCTTTATCAGTCAACACGCATCCTCTCCATAAACCGCACCACTGCAACACACCATGGCCATCCCACTCCATTAATTCTGTCAGGAAATTTCCACTGCAGTGTAAAATATTCTGGCGTTTGGCACGAGAGAGAGAGAGAGAGAGAGAGAGAGAGAGAGAGAGAGAGAGAGAGGCAGCAACATTACCACTGAAAAGATAATACTACGTTTAATAATACTACGTCTACTTCGACACTTCCTTCTGAATCGGTCCATTGTCACAGAGAATCCAGTTCACCTCACACGCTGCCCTTCACTATAATGTAAGTTGCCATTGTATTCTTTTGACACCCACACGATACCACCGAGACCCACTGGCCTCCTCACAGTAATGGGATTAGGAACTCCACTTGCACGACGACGCTTTGTATTTTTCATTCTTGTTGCCGCTACGCGATTTTATTCAGCTTAAGAGCGTAAGGCATAAATAAACTGAAACCAATGATGATTTAAAATGAGTGAGGGGCTAGAGTGATGAAGTGAGTGAAGGATGATTGAACAAGAAATGAAAGTTAGTGACAGAAGGAAACGTGACTTATATGAATCAGTGACATTAGGGTAAGAAAGAAGAGACTGGCGGGAGACTAAGACTCGTATTCTCGTCGAGTAAGGAAGCTCCCTAACACCTCTACCCTAGCGATTTATTTTTGGTTATGGGTGGTTAATATCTTTTTGTACGTTATTTATGGAAGTAAGGCGATATCAGAAGGATTTATTTAACACGAAAGAGGACAGTAAGGTGCAATAAATAAAGTAAATTCTTCAGACAAGATGTTAGAGAGTTTCCTTAACCGAATAAACGAATACAGAAGTACTAGACACATGCAGGCCCATGATGGCAATAGTAGTATGAGACGTTGCAAAAGTCTACGTGATTGAAGCACCGTACGTCCGAAAAACCTTAGGGTGTGACTGACTGAATGGGCCGCTCCAAACGATAATCCCGTATCTAAGAAGTTAGCCAAAATAAGTATGAGTAAAGGAGGGCTGAGAAAGAACAAGTATGTGAGTGAGTAAGAGAAGCGAGTGGAAAAGGTAGAGTAATTAAGAAAAAGAAAAGTGGATGACGATAGTTAAAGAATGAGTAAAAAATAAAAGAGAATGAGCGAGAAAGAAAAATTGGGGCGAGCAAGTGAAGAACAATGACTGAGACAGAAGGAAGTATGAGAGACGGAGTATGTGACGCTGAATGAGAGTGAATGGAAAAGACGAGTGAGCAAATGAAAACAGTAAGAGCGAGTGGCAGTAGCAGAGCAAACGAGGTCTGTCTACCTGAGCAGATCCAGTAGCCACAGGGAAGCCATCGCCGCTGCTGGGCCACTCCGCGCAGTGAAAGAATGTTACCTTGTGGTGGACATTTGCTGGGCGCGGGGAGCAGTGTGGAGGTTTGGCTCCTGGGGGGCGCGCCATTTGCATCCCTCCACCCATTTAACAAGGACATCACATTAAGGTCCACATAATCCCGTTGTTTGGGGAAGGCGGTGGCTAATCGGTAAAGAGGCGGGCTGCAGTCCTAATGGACCCAGGTTCGAATCCCGACTGGGGCAGGGAACTGTTTAAGGATTTGGATTTCATAAAAGCAGACTTTACTGATCTACCAGAAGACCCACCGACATGTAAGAATATCCCCGCCAATACCAGTACACGAGCATGTATTCAGTAATAATGGTGAGTGTCAGCGCCGAAGTGATGACATTTGGAGGTATATAGGACTACTGGGCCTTGGGATAGGACCTGAAGCCTTTGCCCAGAGTCGGACACATAAAAAAAAAAAATGGTTACCAGCACTCATTCACTCATTCATCCGCCTCTCTAACACCTATCTTTCTCCCTCTCAGCCCCATTCAATCTTCCATTCACACTCTCTTGGGTTATAGGAAACCACTAGTCTTGTCACTGAGGGTTGGCACCTAAGGAAAAAGTGTTCAGGACTACATCAAGTGAATGAATGATGTTCGCGACCACATATCACCTGGTAAGAAAGAGAAGAGAATGATTAGGTGGAAAGGAAGTGATTGGGTGAAGAGGAAGTGGGTCAGTGAAAACAGAGAGAGTGAATGGAGAGGAAGAATGAGATTGGGTGGTCGAGCAAGTGAGTGAGAGTGAGTCAGTAAAGTCCAAGGTGGGTGCAAGTGAGGCAAGAGTGAGACTTAGAGGAAGCGAAAGTGAATCGGTAACCTTGAGATGAAAGGCACCAGGAGCCAATGATTATGAGCACGTTGAGTGAAAGTGAGAGAGAGAGAGAGAGAGAGAGAGAGAAATACTGAATAAGGTGTTAAGTTGCCCCAGACGCAACCTTTGAAAAGATCACCTGCTCTCTCTCTCTCTCTCTCTCTCTCTCTCTCTCTCTCTCTCTTTCTCATGCAGCACCTCCTCGACCCCACTCTCGTCATTGTCTTCCGGGAAAACATAAAACTAACCAAGAATACCTGAAATGATACACGCAAGAAAAACAAGAATGAGACTACAAAACAATTGGGTTATTTTGTCCAGATAATGAAAACTAGGTGAAGGACTTTTTATCGTGTCTGTCTGTCCGCTTGTCTGTCTGTCTGTCTGTTTTTGTCTGTCTTTGTCTGCCTCTGTGTTTGTCTGTCTCTATATCTGTCTGTATGTCCACTTGTTTTGTCTGTCTTTCTGTCTGTTTGTCTGTCTGTCTCTGCTGTTAGTTTTTTTTTTTTTTACTAATCATGGAAGACCTTTCGAAATGCAACGTTATTTACTACTTAAAAAAAATATATATCCAGTGATCATGAACCAGACGAAAAAAAAAATACGATGGAGATTGTTCTTGAAATATTTAAATTATATCCAGACGTTCAACATCTCTCTCTCTCTCTCTCTCTCTTTCTCTTTCTCTCTCTCTCTCTCTCTCTCTCTCTCTCTCTCTCTCTCTCTCTTTAATATAGGAACAAAAAAAAAAAGGAAAAAGATGAAGGTTGTTGAGATTTGAGGAGAAGGAGGGAATGGATGGAGGGAATACAAGGCAGCAGGAGAGAGGAACGATGAGAGAGAGAGAGAGGGAGAGAGGGAGAGAGGGAGAGAGGGAGAGAGGGAGAGAGGGAGAGAGGGAGAGAGGGAGAGAAAGGAAAATGGGGAATAGGAAAAAGAATGAGAGAGAAGGAAGGCAGATATAAGGCAGAGGAAAGTGATGTAAGCAGAGGGAAGTAAAGACGAGGAAGGAAGGAAAGAATAAGATGAAAGAGGAAAGTGATGAGTGAATGAAGGGAAAACGAAGGGGACAAGGAAAGAAGAAAAGAGAGGCGGAGGAAAAAGGAAAGTGAAAGGTGAACGGAGGAAACAGGAGAGGGGGAAGGAAGGAGGGAGAGAGGAGGATGAAAGGAAGTGAAAGGTGAGTGGAAACAAAATGCAAGAAAGGAAGTAAGGAAAAAATAATGGAGAAAGAAGAAGAGAAAGGGGACGAAGTGAGGGTTTAATTTGGGAAGAATATAGGAAATAAAAATAGAATAATCAGTGAATAGGATAGCTGTCGAATATATTAGTGAAGACATTGTTGGATGGCCGTGTTTGGGGGGGGGGGAAATCTGGTTTTGGGACAGGTCTGTGGAGAGAGAGAGAGAGAGAATGGGAATGACCTGGGTATGCCTTGCTGATACAGTGAAGGAGGGGGAGAGAAAGGGGTGGGGGAGGTGGTATGTTGAGGTGGGGGAGGGAGAGAGGCTGGGTCGGTGGCAGAGTGTGAAGGGGGAAGGACGTGGAGAAAGAGACTGAAAGGAGTGATAGTGACAGTGGTAAGGATGAAGGAGGTGTAGTAAAGGGGGAGGGGATTGTGTTGAAATAAGGAGATAAAAAACACAAGAAAAAAGGTTGACATGCTAGACACCTCCTTGATGAGACCCACAGACATAAAATAACACAAGGATAACAAAGAAGAAGGCTCTCTCCCGCCCACCTAACCCTCCAGCTAATGATGGCAGAAAAAAGCGAGAAGGAATACCACGCAGTATAAAAAAGCTTAAGTGGAAAGATCTAGGAAAAGAGGAAATGACAAGATACTATCGTAGTGAAACATAATATGGGTTGACGGGAGAGTATATAAGGTAAAAGGGGAAATAAAAACGCTGGGGTGGTGGTGGGTGTATACTGAGGGCCTGGGGGAGGTGTAGTATGTGGAAAAGGAAGTACTTTGACGGGGTATGAAATGATAGGGGAGATTGGTAAGGGAGGAAAAGGGGAGAAAGGAGGCGGGATTGTAGTGTGAGTATGTTAGAGGGTTGGGGAAGTAAAGGTGGTGGTGGTGTGTTTATGGTGATTGGTGAAAGGGTTGGTGTGGGCAGAGATAAGCAACACTGCCAAGAGGATGGTGGGACGTGGTGTGGGGGGTACTGGGTGCAGATGTCGGGGAGATGATTTGGGTAGGCTCGAAGGAGTCTGGAATGGGGTACAGGGGAAACTTAGGTATAAGGGGAAAAACCTGCAAGCATTAACAATATCCACCAGGATCGTCAACCTTTTAGATGCGGGGCCATCTGTAGGAGCTACCCGGTCAGTCGGTCGCACCGTAAAGCTTTGCACAAGCAAGGGGTTTCACTCAAGTAAAGCCACGTATGATGCTCCATTTTATCTCCCAACAGATTTTCACATGCAAGGTGCTTCACTTTAACGAATGCCCAGATGGTGCCTCATGTTAGCAAAACCCCATATGGTCCCGTATCTATCTAGTACTTGTATACTTGTTCAGCTGAAGGTGTCATTCCGTCAGAATATAATATTAGTTTTACATGTACTTCTCACCCCATGTTTCTAATACCTGTCCCACTTGTACCCATTCGTGTAGCACTGGGTAGAGGCGGGTCGCTTATCAGTGACAAGGAAGTGGCATTCCTCGGCCTTACGGATCAACTGCCCTTCAGGTCCTGTACAAACATGGCTTGAACGTGTCGCGACAGTTCCTCCATTCGTAAATTCTGCTTTTTCACTACCATCTCATCTACTTCATCATAAATATTCTGTCATTGTATTGTCAAACGCCTAACCAGGAGTATATTCAGAGTAGCCACGACAAAACACCCACCTGTAGAAGCTCACCCACCTGTACAAGCCCAAGCTCATCTCTCTTCACCCCTCACTACTCCCACCCACCACTCCAAGCCTTCCATCCTCACGTATTCATCCACGCCACTTTTCGACTTTTGCTCGTGATGCACTTGCTCCGGTAACACTAAACTAATTACCATTTTCATTTGTACCCTCACCATCGTTACCTGCATCACCACCATCTTTGCACCATTATCATTACATGCATTATCATCCTGCTTTTCCTGCACCATCACTGTCGCTTCTGTCTCTGCCACAATCACCAGCACCACCAAGAGAATCACTGCCATCACTAAACTAAAATAATCAGTAAATAATAAATCAGTGTCAATAAACTAAAATAATCTTCACCAGAACCAAAACTAACTCACTCTCACTCTCTCTCTCTCTCTCTCTCTCTCTCTCTCTCTCTCTCTCCTCGTCTACGTTCCCAATATATCAACACAACCATCTCATCACCATCATCAGTTCATTGTCACAGCTAATCACTTTCAATACAGCAACAATTACTACTCACTATCATCATCATCATCATTTGCCCTCACATTCACCATAAACTATACCAACGCCATCTCTGTCATTTTCAGTCACTTTCACCACCATTTCTAAATATTAATCATCATCGCTATTACATTACATCATAGTCCCTCTCATCTTCCCTCATATCCCCCTTAATAATTACCACGGTCACCATCCTCTATGTCAGCAATATTACTCGCTTTCAGACACCATAATCATAAAAACTTCCCCAGCTCACCTTCACTACTACCATTTCCATTACCTCACCATCATGACTAACACTCACATCATTACTGTCATTATCACCGTCATAATCATCGACCCTCATCACTTCCCTCCACATCACCACCAGCACCATTATAATCACTTTCATTATCGGCACCATTATCATCACTTCCGGTCACCATCAGTATCACCACCATTGTCATCTTCAATCACTTTCACTTTCACCATCATATTATACAGTATATAGACACTTCTCTTTCACTATGATCATCACCATCACAGTCACGGCCACCTTAATTATCACCACCAGTCACTCTGACAATCATCACCACCACTGGTCATCTTCAAAACTATCATTATCGCCTCCATTCACATTAGCAGATATCATATTCACTTCCAAAATTCACCCCTCTAGTCACCTTCATTGTCATATAGTCAACATTATCTCCAGTCACACTGTCACTGGAATCATTTTCACCTTAGTCATTTTCACTACCATTATTTCCACTTCCAATGGCATTCACCTACATCATTATCATCTCCAGTCACTTTCACCACAATCACCACCACGTCCTTTTGCTTGCAGAGGGGGGGGGTTATCACGCGTCCACCATTACTTTCACCGCAAACAAGAAATGCGGGAATGGCAGCTGTAAGTATTTAGGTGGGGTCAATTACCCAGATGCATCAACAGATATTACAACAACATCTGGGAATAACTACAACATCCGCTACTCTTTAATACTCGTAAACCTAAAGCATAATAAAAGCTTACAACAGTATTACTTCTGACATATTACCAACAAAGTGCCTGGCATCAAATCAGGGCCTCTCGGATGATGCCTGGCAGCTTTCCCGTTCACCACGTTCAGGTAAAAGTTGTGTCACCATGTCACATACTTGTAACCAAGCTACCCCCCCCCCCTGTGGCCTGAGAGGGAAGAGACAAGCCCCTGGCACTCAGGCAAGTAGAAGTCTTAATCATGCTCAAAACACATCCGGCAAGTCAGTATGATGATATAAACCTGTATTAACTCAGGGAAAATCAGCCTATTCTGTGCCGAGAATCGAACCCAGGTCTCACAGATAAAAGCCAAGCAAGTTCCCACTGTACCCTGAGTACCGGGGGATTTGTCTCTTCCTTTCAGGCTCACAGTTGGGGGCGTCGGGTACCTTGGTTACGAGTATGTGACAAGGTTAGGCAACATTCATTTGATCGTTGTACAGTGGAAAGCTGCTTGACTCTCATCCGAGTCCCGATTTCATTCCCGCCACAGTACTGGTAATATGTTAATTGTTTTTTTTCTGCGTTAATACAGGTTTAATTCATTATTACTGCCATCGCAGTTATCACAGCTACCAACAAACTTTGTTACTGTTCTGCTTTTCTATTGCTTTAAAGTTCTTTTACCTATATTTGGGCCTGATTTTCGTCCTTCTGCATATTTTTCAACATAACTTCGGTGCAAAAAAAAAAAAAAAAAAATGTACTCCTGTGCATCGTTTCTGTAGCACATCTTCGTAACTAGCATCATAATCCAGTGTTAATCAATTTTCATAACTCCGTACTGAAGATGGAAAGACCGTAATTTTATCCCGTCAAAGTAAAAGAGTATAATGATCAAATAGAGAGTTTAATCTCACCAAAGGGCCCCTGTCGGTCGCAAAGTGCTATACGACTCCAGTACAAGTTCTCTGTATAGGGGTAACGCCTAAGTCCCTGAAGGAGGAGAGTGCTTGGCTTAAAACTGCTTCTAAAATTATCACCATTAGTATCACTGCCGCCATCACAACTACCACTCCTACATCGTTACACCTAAGTCTCCAGTTCTAAATCACGCTAAAAATACTATTGCAATTCTGAGGACCCATCCAGTACCACACAACGTTACTAAGATTATAAGTACATGCAGTGCCAGCATCTTAATTATTTCACTCCTACAGCACCACAGGACTTGATACAGCCTAGGAATGGATTTACGTCCCCTAAGGATTAAAACAGGTGCCGATAACCCTTTAAGACGCAAGAAATAGAAACATATCGTATTCTTGCTACCGCCTGAAGATTATATTAAACTTCAAAGTGGCTGGCTTTGCACTAACGGTCAGAGTACATTAAATACCAGAGCACAGAAAAACAGTGTGAGGAGAATCGTGTGTGGCGAGAAACTTAGCGAAGAACTATAAATGTTGCGGAATGTAAGTCACCCGCGCCTTACTCTACTGTCATCACCCCCTTTGGCTCCTCTTACAAAACACACCTGCCCTAGCGTACTCACCCTCCCTACCACCATCCCCTCTCAATTCCCTCCCAGTTTTGCCCTCCCTATCCCTCTTCCCTCTCCTTCCACACCTTTCTTGCCTCTCTCTCCTCCTTACCTCCCTCCTACCTCTCTCCCTCCTTCTCCCTACTCTTTTCCTATTCTTCCCTTCCTCCCTCCTTACCTACCTCTCTCTCTTCTCCCCACCCATTCTCTTTTTTCTCCTGCCTACCTACCTCCTTCTTACTTCCCTCCTTATACCACACTTATTTTTAACACACAGAAGTCGATATCTTTCCTTTGACCTCTTTGCCTGTTCATTCCTCGCTCTTCATCTCTATTCCTTCCACATACCCACCAGCATCTTTCTTATCCTTATTCCATCCCTCCTTCCTGTCTCCTTTTCTCAATTTAACCCTTCCGTACGACACTGCCTTTATAGTTTCTTCCTGCTTCCGCCTGACGAATTTATTGTGCCCACGAGAGACCCCTGGCAGAGATGGGATCAGAGACACGCCATTACTCCTTTCAGTACGATGATACTCTTATTGTTCCTGTTATCATCAAACGATTTTATTCAGCAAACTAGATACTCCTTGCAGTGAAGGAATTATCCCACAATTATTGCTTATTAAATCCATCTTCTCCCCACCACCCTCTCTCCCTCTCTCTCTCTCTCTCTCTCTCTCTCTCTCTCTCTGAAGTTATCGGGTGAGTCCAATCCTTGCAGCCGCCTTGCCCCATTGCCTTGAGCCAGTCTCGTGCTCCTCCACTCCGCCTTGATCAACGACCTCGCTTCCCCTGGGCTGCACTTACCGCTATCACCCCAGCACTCCAGGGGGAGGGGGGTTGAGGACGATGTGGGGGTGGGAGGAGGGGGAGGGCTGAGGAGTATATGGGGGTGGGAGGAGGGGGAAGGCTGAGGAGTATGTGGGAGTGGGAGGTAGGGAAAGACTGAGGAGTATGTGGGGGTGGGAGGAGGGGGAAGGCTGAGGAGTATGTGGGGGTGGGAGGTGCGGGAAGGCTGAGGAGAATGTGAGGGTAGAGAAGGAGGAATGAGCAGAATGAGGGAGGTGGGGGCTAGGTGAGGGAGAATGACGGGAGTGGGGGAAAGAATGTGAGGGTGGAGTGTGGGGCGGGGATGAGGAAAAAGTAGGAGTGGGGGGATAAGAAGATAGGGGTGATGGGTGGGGGAGGACAATGTGGATGTGGGAGAAAGGAGAATATAGGGGTGGGGGAGGGAAATTGTGGGTGGGAGCAGGTGGGAGTGGAGGGAGAGAAAATATGGGGGGAGTGGGGAGAAAGAGAATGTGGGGGTGGAAGGATGGGGCTAGGAGGATAGTTGCTCTGCTCTGGGCGGGGCTGCAACGGGGTGGGGGTCTCCAGGGGGGATGAAGGGATAACAGGATAGGAGGAGGAAGGGTGTGGTGAGGGCGTGGGCGTAGAGAGAGAGAGAGAGAGAGAAAAAAAAAATAAAAAAAGACACGAGGAGAAAGAATGAACATATTAACGAAGAGAGTAAAAATATGATGAGTAAAGATAAGGAAATGAAAGATAACTGAGAAACAAAAGAATATAATTTGGAAGTAAGAATATATTAAAATGGAACTATGAACAGTTAAGGAAGTAGCCATTAAACAGGAAAATAAGTTCATAGTGTAAAATTATGTAGAGTGGAACAATAAACCAACCAACATAGTGGGAATGAGAGAGGTACACAAGAGAGATGACCTGGGGAGAGAGAGAGAGAGAGAGAGAGAGAGAGAGAGAGAGAGAGAGAGAGAGAGAGAGAGAGAGAGAGAGAGAGAGAGAGAGAGAGAGAGATATCCTCCAGGGCAGATGAGGTTCACTGCTCTATATTTTCCCCCTAGGCCTAGCTGCTCATCCCCCCCTCCACTCCCTCCTATCCCCTTCTCTCTGCCCACCTCCCCCTCCCACCTTCATCCTAGTCCTATCCTATCCACTCCATCTTTCTTCTGCTTCTTCCTTCCCCTCCATCTTCCTTTTTCTCTTTCTTTCTCCTCTCCCTCATCCACCTCCTCACCTTAACCGCCCTTCTCCAAGACCTTCCTTCTTTCCCCTCATTTCCTTCCACCTTGTAGCCAATATTAAATCCTTTTTCACCCACCTCTGCTTTCCCACTCATTCTCGCATTTCGTCACTCTTACTGTGTGTTTTTTTTTCTCCCTCCTTCATTTATTCCGTCATCCGTTACTATACTCTCTCCCCCTTCCTTCTGTCTCCCTTGTTTCTCGTCCTCACACTCCCTCTCTCATCTCTCACTATTTATGCCCTAATTTGCCTGCAACCCCCTTCCTTTTCCCCTTTCCACCTCCCCTTCTCTCCCCACCATCTTTTCTTCTTATTTCCCCCTGTCCCTCACGCTTTTTGCTACCCTTTTCCATCCCTTCTCTTTTCCCTTCCTTCTCCCCTTCCACTTCCCACTCCCTCTCAATCATTTCCCTTCCATTTTGCATCGTATTCCTCTCCCTCTCTCCCCATTTCCCTTCTTCTCCTTCCCTCTCTTCCTCCTCTCCTTCGCCCACCCCTATCCCTCCTCCCCTTCCCCTCCCACCCCCCACTGAGCCCTGAGGATGGACGGGATAGTGGCCATGCGATGTAAATTCTGTAGCAGGTTCATTGTCCTGACTGCAGGGGGAGGTGGGTGGTGGGCTGATAAAACAGAGGTGGGGGGAAGAGAAGAGGAGAGGGAGGAGAGAAGAAAGGAGAGAAAAGGAGAGAAGAGAAAGGAGAGGAGAGGAGAAGGGTGAGAAGAGGAGTGGAAAGAAATGGAGAGAGCGAGGAGGAGTAGTACGTAGGAGTAGTACATACGAAAGCAAACAGCAACAGACCTTATGGTCCTTTCGAGGCTGTTTGTTACAGAGTAGACTATGACTACAAGATCTAACTCTACATGCTGAAGGATAAGGTTAGTAAAGCAAGAAGGCTCCCCCCGCCTCCAAACCCTCCAGCCAAAGCTGGCAAGAAAAAGTGAGAAAGACCACCATGCAGCATAAAAAAAAAACTGACATGGAAATTTCATAGGAAAGACTGAAAAGGAAAAGCTACATTATATAATACATTATCTATTAGCTACCAGTATGAATAACCTGAAAGAGAAAGTAGTAAAGTACAAAGAATAATCGAATAAATAAATAACGCATGACACTATGTATGGGCACACTGACTTAACGGGGCGTATGCGGACGATGAGACTCTGTAGACATAACAACGTGAATACAGTAATCCTGTGGTCTCAGTTGGACTCTGCGGGAATTCAAAAGAAACAGATACACGTGAATATAGCTAATAATCCCGCGGTCTCAGTTGGACTCTGCAGGAATTCAAAAGTTACAGATACACGTAAATATAGTGATCCCGTGGTCTCGGTTGGGCTCTGCTGGAAGAAACTTAAAACATTATCACCGTGCTTATATTTACATTTAGTAAATTGATCCAGGTTCTAAAAGAATAGAATAAAATAAAAATTTATACAAGTGTTTTATTCGGGAGAAGAAAAAGGAAGGATATGAGAAATGAAACTGAAAGATAGAAGGGAAGGAGAGGAAAGGGATGGAAAGGATGAGAAGGAGAGGATTGGAGTGGTGAAGGGAGGGGGGAAACTAGGGAAGGGGAGAGGAGGGGAAGTAAGGGAAGGAGGGAAGATAAGGGGGGGAGGAGTGAGAAGTGGTAGTACAAGTGGAATTAACTGTGACTGCTCGCACTGGTGGCAACAATGGGGGAAAGAGGAGGAGAGAAAAGGAAAAGAGGGATAAAGGAAAGAGAGAAGAGGAGAATTGAAGAGAAGAGAGGAGAGGAGAGAAGAACAGAGACAAACAAGAAACGGTGCCAAGGCACCGTCCCCAGGAGTCATTTAAGTGCTGACGTACAAACACAACAGGATATCTAGTCAAAGATGTCACATATCAAATCTGGAGTAAATCGGGTAAAAACTGACGATTTTATGCCCATTGAAATTATACGCCTGACCCACCTGACATTGACCTCCCTACCACTAACTGCGGAGTGACCCCCTTGATGTAATGAGGCATGTTATAGGATGGAGATTTGAAAGTTGCACATTTAGGTTTTGCCTTCATGTCGATATGCCGAATTTGAAGGGAGTTATGGCGAAAACACGATCTTCACTCGTCTGATTTTTTTTTTTTTTTTTACATTTTTTGGGCCTCCAGCCTGGGCCATGACCCAATTTGGCCCAAAATTTAAACAGGTGATCAGAAGGTCATAGCCCATCATCCCTGTAATTTTAGTCAAAATCGCACCAGTACTTCTCTCGTAAAGTTGTTAACAGATAGACAGACAAACAAACACAGACAAACCGAGTGAAAAAAAAAAAAATACCTTTCCCCGAACCCCTCCGGGGCGGGGGCGGGTAATAAAAGCGGAGAGAGGAAAGCAAAAGGAGAGAAGGGATTCGAGGTGAAGAGGTGAGGGAAGAGAAGATAAGGTACAGAGGATGGGAAAGAGGGGAGAGGAGAGTAGAGGAGCGAGGAGGAAAGAAGAGGAGAGAAGAGGAGGAAACTGAGATGAGGTGAAAAACAGAAGAAAAGTGAGGAAAAGAAAGGTGGAAACAAGAGATGAGGGAAAAGAGGTCAAAGGAGGAAAGGTTAGAAGAGAAAGGAGGGATGAAGAAAAAAAGAAAATAAGGAGGAGGAGGAGGAGGAGGACGAGAGTGTATCAAGGAGGCAAGCAGAGAGCAGAAAATATATACTGCTGAGAAGAAAAGAGGAAGAGGAAAAGAAATAAGAATTGAGACACGAAAGAAAAGAGAGAGAGAGAGAGAGAGAGAGAGGAAAAAAGAAAGTCAGTACAAACATAAAATTAGATCAGATAACAGAACACATGACAAAGCACAAACACAGGATGACTAACCGGCAAGGGATCGGTGAAGGGGCAAAATTAAAATGCATATATATTTTAATTATATTATTTACATATCACTTAAATGCCTCACAAGCATTTCTTTTTTTCCCTTCGCTTTTAGGCAATTATATTAAGTCGAGATTATCCTAGTATATTAGAGGAGTTAATGAAGGCAATATCTAATCCCTTTCCAGTTTAAAATGTCTCTGCAAAGATATGTAAAGGAGTCGTGTGGGTTGTAGGAATAAAATGTAAAATACGAGATTGTGTGGCAAGGTTCCAGCACGATTCCAAAGGGCAGACCTGAGCATCGAGTGGCCAGCTTCAGTTTGCCCCGACAGACTCGTTTTTGCGCCAGGTTGCTCAAACTCCACAGCAAAAACTTGAACTGCGCTATTATCAATCGTGTGTGTGTGTGTGTGTGTGTGTGTGTGTGTGTGTGTGTGTGTGTAAGTGTGTGCAATGAAGGTAATGTCTGCCAGTCATTCACATTTCTCGTGAGGATGACATCACTGATCCATGATTTTTTGGTCATTTAAAATTTAGAGCGATGCGGCAACTAGCTGCAGATGTGTGCAATAATAACTAACAGGAATAACCGATATGACAGTCCAAAATATTACATAAATGAATTAGAAGGGTTCACAAGCTGCACAGCCTCAGCTTCTACAAGGACTTTAGGTAGGATATTCGACTGGGAAAAAAATGATGATGATGAAAA
>JAGKTI010019025.1:0-13863 GCA_018397915.1 Birgus latro | reverse complement strand
GAGAGGGAGAGAGAGAGAGAGAGAGAGAGAGAGAGAGAGAGAGACTGCAAACTGAACTGAAAATTATCATGATCAACAACACCAAAACATCAAGAGCAACAGCAACAACATACAGGCAAGATATTTAATGCCATACCGCCTTTTTGCACGAATGAGAAACAAGGAGAGAATCAGACAGGGACATGGGCAGCGTGACAGGAGAGTGAGGTGCGAAGGTGAGTGGACTGACAGGCATCCATCACCCCGGGTCCGAGGTGTGGATAGTCCTGTTTTATTCCTGTACAGCTAATTGGGGTTAAACCACACACGCGTAGGCGCTACGTAACGAGGTGCATCATGATGGTGTTAGTGGGCTTCCTGAAGGGGTCATAAGATTAACAACGGTATATACAAACGAGTGTAAACGAAAGCAGACAGCAACAAACCTAGTGGTCCTTTCGATACCTTTTTTACAGAGGACACTATAACTACAGTATTTAAACAGTGACCTTTATACTTAATCTATGACTGTGATATCTAAAACTCTGACGATAATACAGTGATAGTGATTATGAGAATGATATTTATGACAGGTAGGTGTATGCTTACCATCATCCCTGGGAGGTATTACAATAACGATGACGTGGGGTAGCTAACCTTTCACAGCACTCCCAGGTGGCAGACTCAGCAACCTTTGTACGATGTCCGGGCTAAGACTACTACACATACAGTACATATATCTTCTACTTTATCGTTCTTTTTCTGCATCTGCCCAATTCGCTTCCTATTTCTTTCATCATCGTGTCATTTTAATTTACTCTTCTTTCAACATCAGGTGGCTCTCCAGTGAGTGACGTTGGGCGGTAACCATATACCCAAATAGGGGGGTGATGTGGAGCCTACTGTGGTTGCCCTGGTAAGTGAATGGAGAGACGCAGATGAGGAGTCAATCGGGGAACCAACCTCCACACTCTTTTTAGTTCATGGTAAGATCCAGCAGGGGCGGTTGTTTGCTTGCGGTTGACGGGTCTGCTTGACCAGACAGACTGGGACTGNGAGAGAGAGAGAGAGAGAGAGAGAGAGAGAGAGACTGCAAACTGAACTGAAAATTATCATGATCAACAACACCAAAACACCAAGAGCAACAGCAAAAACATACAGGCAAGATATTTAATGCCATACCGCGTTTTTGCACGAATGAGAAACGAGGAGAGAACCAGACAGGGACATGGGCAGCGTGACAGGAGAGTGAGGTGCGAAGGTGAGTGGAGTGACAGGCATCCATCACCCCGGGTCCGAGGTGTGGACAGTCCTGTTTTACTCCTGTACAGCTAATTGGGGTTAAACCACACACGCGTAGGCGCTACGTAACGAGGTGCATCATGATGGTGTTAGTGGGATTCCTGAAGGGCTCATAAAATTAACAACGGTATATACAAACGAGTGTAAAGGAAAGCAAACAGCAACAAACCTAGTGGTCCTTTCGAGACCTTATTACAGAGGACACTATAACTACAGTATTTAAACAGTGACCTTTATACTTAATCTATGACTGTGATATCTAAAACTCTGACGATAATACAGTGATAGTGATTATGAGAATGATATTTATGACAGGTAGGTGTATGCTTACCATCATCCCTGGGAGGTATTACAATAACGATGACGTGGGGTAACTAACCTTTCACAGCACTCCCAGGTGGCAGACTCAGCAACCTTTGTACGATGTCCGGGCTAAGACTACTACACATACAGTACATATATCTTCTACTTTATCGTTCTTTTTCTGCATCTGCCCAATTCGCTTCCTATTTCTTTCATCATCGTGTCATTTTAATTTACTCTTCTTTCAACATCAGGTGGCTCTCCAGTGAGTGACGTTGGGTGGTAACCATATACCCAAATAGGGGGGTGATGTGGAGCCTACTGTGGTTGCCCTGGTAAGTGAATGGAGAGACGCAGATGAGGAGTCAATCGGGGAACCAACCTCCACACTCTTTTTAGTTCATGGTAAGATCCAGCAGGGGCGGTTGTTTGCTTGCGGTTGACGGGTCTGCTTGACCAGACAGACTGGGACTGTTCAACAACAATACAACTTCACTCTTCTAAATTCTATTCTATCTGGACGAAGTATTTGGTATTCCCGGAGGAGTTTCAAAACCCAGAGGGAATGGGTTGAGGAGCCCCATCCTCCTCCTAGTCCCAAGTGTTAGGTTGTAATGATGGGCAAAAATTAGGCCATTGTTGGAAAGGGGTAGCTATTTCTTAGCTCAGTCATTATTTTACCTTATTCTCATATTAGCGACTGAGTTTCACTTTTCATGGTTTCAGAGTGCAGTTCAGGAATGATATTTAAAAGTCACACGAATAGGTCTCCAGCTTTGAATCCCTAGATAAACTCGTTCAGAGATAAATAATGTGAACATTTTGGTGATTGTTTCCCTCATTCTCGTACCGTTGTGAATACTAGTACAGCAACAAGGCATATTGTGCAACTGTTACTTTTCCTTTATACAGTAAGATGGTGTAATTTTCTTATGAAATTTCCATGACATTTTTTCTCTGCTTAATGGTGGTTTTTACCTTTTTCTGACAGCATCGGCTGGAGGGTTTGCTGGACAGAGGGGAGCCTTCTTGTTTTAATCTCTTTATTTTCATCTCTCTAAATTACATATCATAGTCTTAGTTTTCTCCGTAACAAACAACCTTTAAAAGATCATTAGGTTTGCTTATGTTTGCGTTCCTTTCTACTGCCCTGTTTGCCGACTCATTTGTTATGTCTCCTCATTCCTGCCACTGAGCTAAGGCTTTACATCCTTTCTATATCTTCCCCGACTCCACCGAATTTTCGTGTTACTCCCTTTTTAAATCTCAGTATTCAATAGGTAGCAATTTTAGACCAAGTTAAAGTGGAAAGACTATAATTTTAGTTAACAACAGTGGTGGAAGTGGCTGGTTCGTGGTAGGTGTAGTGATTAGAGCAGTATAAAAAGTATCATTGCTGTAAGTGGTACCTTTACCTTGTTCTGAAAGTTTGTGAAAATCCAGAAATATCTTGCTAACCTTACTGTAATCTTGGCTAGGCCGGATTCTCATTTCATTAGTCGGGAACCCCAGACGTGTAACAGAATTTTTGACTAAAGCATATGATTGGGTTTAAAGGTGCGAGGAGGCGTGGAAGGCCAAGAAGTAAAGGACTGAATACGGTATGAACTGATAAAGACCAGCAATTACTGGATGAGGGATATTACATGGAAACGCACACGAACGGGTTCACACTACTGCGTTTTCCTTTGCCTGGTTTTTGTTTTGATCCTACCCTCCAAGGTTAATAAATGTGAGCACCTGAGTTATGGTGATAATGAAGATGGGTGATAATAGCAATTGCTGATGGTGGCTGTTGTTGGATATGGTGCTGCCAAAAATTGAGAACGTCGGCTGATTGCAGATGATGATCACTGCTGTGGTTGTGACTGACATTGATAGTGTTGGCTAGCCGCAGTGGCCCGTCATGGTTGTAGTTACCTATATTTGGCTGTGGTTGTGGTACCAGGTTGGTAGGTGCAAAGGTACAAAGGAAAGCAAACAGCAACAGACCTTATGGTCCTTTCGAGGCTGTTTGTTACAGAGTAGACTATGACTACAAAATCTAACTCTACATGCTGAAGGTTAAGGATAGTAAAGCAAGAAGGCTCCCCCACCTCCAAACCTTCCAGTTGAAACTGGCAAGAAAAAGTGAGAAAACTACCATGCTGCATGGAAAAACTGACATGGAAATTTCATAGGAAAGACTGAAAAGGAAAAGCTACATTCTATAATACATTATCTATACGCTACCAATATGAATAACCTGAAAGAGAAAGTAGTAAAGTACAATGAATAATCGAATAAATAACACATGACACTATGTATGGGTGCGCTGAGTTAATGGGGCGTCTGCGTACTCAATGTGGAAATTGCACAGTGCACAGTGTGGATGTTCAGTCTGACTGCAGGAGTGTCATTAATGCGAATAATCTGTTACACTCTTCCTTATATTACGACCCACAACAATCAATGTTATATCCAAGTTCGACTCTGTAGACAGAACAACGTGAATACGGTAATCCCATGGTCTCAGTTGGACTCTGAGGGAATTTAAAACATACAGATACAAGTCAATACAGCTAATAATCCCGTGGTCTCAGTTGGACTCTGCGGGAATTCAAAAGTTACAGATACACGTAAATATAGTGATCCCGTGGTCTCAGTTGGATTCTGCGGGAAGAAACTTAAAACATTATCACCGTGCATATATTTGCATTTAATAAATTGATCCAGGCTCTAAAAAAAAAAACATATAATAAAACTTTATACATACACTAGTGTTTTATTCGGGAGTAAACATATTAAGCTGGGGGTTAGACAACAAATATTTATCCAGGTGACTTTTAAAGGTTAGTACTGTATTACAATTTACTATATTGGAGGGCAATTCATTCCATATATTTACAACTCTATTGAAGAAGAAATGCTTAGCTTCGTGTGAGTGGAATCGTTTGCCAATTATTTTATGTCCATTGCCTCTAGTATTATTCGAGCGATCAACTGTGAAGTATTTATCAACAGCCATGTTATCATGTCCTTTGAATATTTTGAATACATGTATAAAATCTCCTTGTATCCTCCGTTTAGGTAGGGTAAAGAGATTCAGGGCTTCTAAACGTTCCTCGTACGGTTTATATCTCAATCTAGGCATCATCTTTGTCATCCTTCGCTGCACTCTTTCAAGCTTTTCCATATCCTTATTATAATACGGTGACCAAAACTGAACGCAATACTCCAAGTGTAGGTGTACTAAGGAATTACACAAAGTGAGGATGATATTATCGGACTTATATACAAATGCTCTGCCTATGAAACCAATCAATTTATTGGCTTTTTTCACTGCTTCTGTACATTGTTTGCTGGGTTTCAAGTCGTCTGTTATTATAACACCTAAGTCTTTTTCATGGTTTCCCCTATCAAGTTGGGCATTATCCATGCTATAACTAGCTCTTAAATTTTTACTGACAATGTTTAGCTCTTTGCATTTATTAATATTAAAAATCATTTGCCAGACTTGGGCCCAGTTAAACAGTTGATCAAGATCTCTCTGAATTGCTTGCCTTTGCAGTACTACATCTGCTCTGTTACCTGTTTTATTATCATCAGCAAATTTTGAAATCTTACAACACAATCCTTCATCAGTATCATTTACATATATTAACCCCTACACCGCGGGGTTGTAGGAGGTGTGCCGGGCCCATCCCGCGGGGATAATCGCGCTCCGACTGACTTTTTAAAAATATTTGCCAAAAATCAGTTATTAGTCCTAGAACACTATAATTATATATATGCCTATGGCACATATCTTCAGCTTTCGCCTGGGATATTTTTTTTTTTTAGCACTCGTCGACTACCGTAGGGCTTGTGGAGACTTCTGAAGTTGGGTAACTAAGTCTCCACTTTACACTTCCCGACATCCCCTAATCTGAGTACCACTGCCAGATATTATCACTAGAAAGACTATTCAATCATTTCCAAGTAGTTTGGAATCCATACTCCCAAAAAAAAAAAACATTGTGAAAGCAATGTAAAATATGAGCGCGTACGAGCCTCTCACTCGCGCTAATCCGCCACTGGTATTCTGTAATTTCTTACTCATATACACACTCACACTTTACTATTTCTAGTACTTTATTACACTTATATATATCTACAGTCCTTTACCGCTTCCCACACGATGTTTAGTAGGAGTAGAGGTCACAGGGCCTTTCATAATGGGCGCAAAAGCGGCAGAAATGGAAGGGCGTGATTTCATCGTGAAGCACCTGAGCGACCTGACTGTATAATACGTATCTCGGTAGCCAGGAGTAGAAAATGTCAGCTGCTAATGTATATGCTAAGAAATAAGTCGTAGGAAATCTAGACAATACATAATATATTACGTAGTTCCAGGTGAATATAAATATCACTCAGGCTTCTCCCTTCCTTTCTTATATACATTTATAATACGAGCGTAGCTCATGCGGCATATTTCACGGGAAAAAAAGCAGGGGAAATTAGCGAACGAGTGCAGGTTGGATGTTGCCAAGTGATAATTAGCCAATTCCAGGTGTATGGCACTATCAATTACCTTATATATATATATATATATAATTTTTGTATAAGAAGAGGGCATAGGGCTCATTTCAGTGGATGAAAACAGTGGGAAAATCCAGGGAAGATTTATTTAGTGCAAAGCGCCTGAGCAGACAACATGAGAGGGTAATGGAGGGGAGGTAGGGAGGGGAGTCTAAAATGGGGGAAAATGACTAAATTGTCAACAATGGATGGGAATACTGATGACATTAGCAGCTCTGACTATTGTTGTACATTGGCAGTGCTGATAGATGATACAAGTCACCACCTGAAAGCCCAGGCGGATTAATATAAACAAAGAGGCATAGAAGTGACACCCCAGGGTATGATCCATTGCACCCGACAGTCACGAAAGTGACGACCCGCGGTTAAGGGGTTAAAAAATGAATAGGACCTAACACGGAACCCTGTGGCACTCCACTTGTAACGTTTATCCAGTCTGACTCGTTTCCTTTTATTACAACTCTTAGCTTTCGTCCGGTGAGCCAGTCTTCTACCCAACCGAGAACATTGCCACTGAAACCATGTGCTTTTAGCTTCTGAAGGAGTCTTTTATGTGTAACTTTGTCAAAAGCCTTTTGAAAATCTAGGAAGACCACATCAACAGATTTAGTCTCGTCATACATAATCAGTATATCACTGAAAAAGTCCAGCAGATTCGTTGGGCAAGAGCAATTATTACGAAAACCATGTTATGAATCTTTGATGAGATTTTTTGTTTCTAAGAGTTTCACAAGCTTGTCTCTGATAATAGTTTCAAGCAATTTGCAAACCACTGATGTTAAACTAATTGGGCGCTAGTTTTCTGGTTGGGCTCTGTTGCCCTTTTTGAATACTGGAGTTACGTTAGAAAGCTTCCATTCATGTGGCACATGTCTGCTCTTAAGTGATAAGTTGAAAAGTTCAGACAAAGGCTTTGATATTTCATTCTGTAGGTCCTTCAATATATGTCAAGATATTTTGTCCAGTCCCGGTGTTTTATTCTCTTTTAATTTGCTAATTGCGAGTAGTACGTCGTGATCACTAACTGTAATGTCAGTGATTATGTTGTCGTCTTCTATAGGAATGGGGGAAACAGCAGGAATCGTATTTATATTTTCTGTCGTAAATACTGACGCGAAGAAAGTATTAAGAATTTTCGCCATCACAGTTTCGTCATCAGTATGCTCTCCGCTATCTGTGATTAAATGTGCCTCAAGGTTTTTCTTACTGCATTTAATTAGTTTTTTGGCTTTCCATTGAATAGCATCGTATTTATTTTTATCACTTTGACTCTTTGTGGTATTATAACTTTTATATGCAAGATTTTTTGCTTCCAGACAATGTTCAATGTCGGAGTTCCACCATTTGGGTTTAGAATTATTGGCTGGCCTTCTGTTGCGCATTGGAATACATAACCTGACAGCACTGTTGAGAGTTTCTGTAAAATAATTCCACGCGTCATTGATATCTAAAGTTTCGGCAAAAGGATGCCAGTCACTTGCACCAACAATTGACTTTAATTTCTTAAAATTTGCCCTCTTAAAGTCAGGCACTTTCTCACAACTTGCCCTAAGATTGCCTTCACTAATTTTAATGTCAAATGTAACTGTGTGATGATCACTTGTGCTAGATTCTTCTCTTACAATAACATTACTCACTATGTTTTCTGATGTGGCTAAGACAAGATCTAGGATGTTAGCTCCATGTGTCGGATAATTTACAAATTGATACAAAGAACTTTCCTGCTAGTTTGTATACAGGTTTAACCCTGAGTGCGAGGATAGGGCTTCTCCCCATTTTGGAACTGGTAAATTAAAATCACCAAATATTACAGTGCTTTGCGTACAAGATATTTCGGCAATTTGATTGTAGATTTCATTATCAATGTTCAGTAGCTGACTGGGTGGACGATAAATTAACTCAAAGAGTGATTTTCTGACAAGATTCATTTCGAAGTTGAATATGAATAGTGTCAATGTTTTCAATACATGGCTTGGTAATTACGGCTGGATGAAAACCTGATTTAATATATAACAACACACCTCCCCCTGCTCGATTCTCCTTTCACTACTGAAAATGTGATAGCCTGGTAAATTAAATTCTGCTAGAAGATCTCTCTGCTCAGTATCTAGCCACGATTCTGTTATACCGATTACATCATAATCATCAGTCAAGACATGGGCCTTAAATCAGAAAATTTATTATGCAGGCTACATGCATTTACAAGAAGAGCTTTAATGTGTTGTCCCTTGAAATGTGGGGAGTTTCTGTTACTTAGTGATTCATTAGATTGTATGACATCTATGTTTGCCTCCCTTGATGCTTGTTTTTTCTCCAGAAAAAAAATTAATGCATCACTAAGCATACGACCGAGACGGGCAGAACCAATGGCATTTAAATGCAGTCCATCATTTGCAAATAGTGTTCGCTGCTCATAAAAATGGTTCCACATGCCGATGAACTCAACTCCTTCCTGCAGGCAAAGTGACCTGACCCTATTATTTATACTAAATGCTTTACTGAAGAAGGCATTCCCTGTACCAGTCCTTGGGAGTATTCCTGAAATTAAGATGTTAGTTTTCTCCTTGTAGCGGCGAATCGTTCTCCTGTACTTCTCTACTAGCTCCTCTGATCGGGTTCGTACGACATCATTTGTACCTGTATGAGTGATAACTAGGCTGTCATTCTCCTCATTCTCAAAAACGTCATCCGCAGTCTCCGTTACGTCATCTACTCCTGCACCTGAGATACAAAAACGTTTTCGTTTAGAGGGTGCCGTGCCGCAAAATTCAACCAACTGACCATGGATGATGGAGTCCCCCACAACCCGTGCCTCGTGGGGCTCTTCCTCTACTTCTGCAAGAATTTGAAACTTGTTGTATGTGGTTACTGGAATGATGCTCCTTTTCCTTGCAAACCTTTCACCATTCCGCACTGACTGGAACTCATTCTGTACGGTGGGGGGAGAAGGAACTACAGCGGGAGGAGGATGGTCAACCTGGAGTGCAGTTGGTCGAGCAGTGACATTATCATCCGCAGTATGCCCGACATTACTCGCAATGAATTCCTCCAGCACATCAACTTTTCTGGTCAGGGTGTTAATTTTGTTTGTAGCCTCAGTAAGCTTGTCTTCCAGGCTCTGACGTAATTTGCACATCCTGCAAACAAAGGTGCGGTCCGTATAAAAGGATCCAGTGAAACTACTGGAGCAGGTTACGCAAATAATGTTCCGTGGCATTCTGAAATCTAAGGTTACTGCGAAGATTTACCAGAGAAGAAGAATCCGATATTACTGATTAGTACCTGGAAGAGATATTGGAACACAAAACCTGCTAGAACAGTGACAATTTATGCAATGGTTACAGGTTTTGCTGATGGGGGTCCTGTTGCTGTTTAGAACTGAACAGGAATGGCTACCTTACTGGTTAGGAATGGAAAGCTAACCTTACCTGGAATGAAGAACTAAATTTATACAACCTGGAATGCAACAACAATGAATTCACAACAGAGACTTACAACACACAAACAAGTTTATCATCACCTGAAAAGCTACAATTGAAACAACAATTATATCTTGCCTACAAGGATAACTGTAAACATAGGATATAAACTGTTATCACTGGTGAAAAAAAAAAAAGGAATAGTATTCACAACACTGTGCACAGGGGAATGCTTAACACTAAACACACTAAGTATATTGTACCAAACAGCAGTTGTTTACGTCTACCGACACAACGCTCCAACCAGTCACAGATGATTGCCACAAACTGCTTAAATCGTCACAAAAATCGTTCCACACTACTGTTAATACACAACAATTACACTGAACTGCTGTATCACTCCAGAATAAAGCTCAGTTCGAACAAAGCCAAATCAAAACATTACAAAATTCCACTCAGCCTATAACATCAGCTCGAACAAAGAAATCAAAACAAAACAAAGTTCCACTCAGTTCTGAAAGGTTATATTGGGTATAAACTGTTCTTACTGGTGAAATAACATACAGTTACACTCACCCAATCGTAGCTCTAAATTTACACAGGGTAATAGTATTCAGTTCCACGAGCCCACAGACACCCTGTTTGGCGCCAAACGTGGGTAAACACACGACCAGACAAAGCTCTTCACACTTGAAACACAACAAAACTCTAGCATACACTGGACTTTCACACCTTTCACTTGTAAATACAAGACTCAAGACACTTGTGATAATACCAATACACCAGTCCTGTATGAGACAGCCCTAGCATGTATTCAATATGGACGGTGGGTGTTAAGCGCCGAAGTGGTGACATGTAGAGGTGTATGGTACGTAGGTTGACGACTGGGCCTTGATAGCAGGCTGTAAAGCCTATGCCCAGAGTCGGACACATAAAAAAAAAAAAAATACAAGACTCAAGACACTTGTGAACACAGATGCACTATTTGTACACGGAATAATCACTCAAATTCACTCAACTCGTGTAAAAACTCGTCAGAGAGCGGATACGACCTTCACCTGGCGGGGCGAGGAAAAGGAGAGGTGTTGTGACCCAAGACCATTGTCGTGGATCAAGGCTCCCAACACCACCACTACCACCTCTGCCACCATTACCACCATCATCATCATCATCATCATCAACATCATTATCCAGAACATATTTAGTAGAGAATGGAGGTAGGATGTTAGCGTGAAACAGAGACAGAATGATGCTGAAGATGTTACTGATGACGAACAGTGACTGTTGTGACCATGACTGCGGTGGTGGTGGTTGGTATATTTTTATTTATTGATGTAGTTAGTGGTGGTTGCGGTTTGTGTGGGTAGCAGTTGGAGACTGTGGTTGGCAGAAGTGTGGCCTCTGGAAGTTCAGTTGTGATTATTGTGGTTACGGTTTGATAATCTCTCATTTTATATATCAGTGTTCTTGCAGCTACGCCATTTCATTCAGTTACGGGAGATTTTTCTTTGTGAAGAGGTTAGAAACTCTTTTCCTTCATCCCTTCTGTATCAATATGTCTTTTTATTTACCGTATCCTTGCTGTTGTGAGACGATTGTAGTTACCTTAAAATGAACCCCTTTTACTACAAGGGTTAAGCTTATGGCGACTTCAGGTGGAGCTGACTGATGATAGCTCTAGATGATTGCTCTAATAAAGACGCTACAATAGTTGTTATAACAGACAGAATAATAAGGAAGTTCAGGAAAGTTGTGGTGTTGCCAGGATGTAACTGCAGTGTAAAGAGAAATACTGTGAGATGGTCTGGGTAAGTGGAGAAGGTAGAGGATGAGAGACTGACTAAAAGAGTCTGTGTGAGTGAGGTAGAAGGGGAGAGAAGGGGGGGGGGAGACCGAGACCGAGGATGAGAGCCTGACTAGAGGAGTTTGTGTGACTGAAGTGAAAGAGATGGAGCGACCGAGACCAAGGGTGAGAGACTGACTAGAAGAGTTGTACAGCTCAAATAGTTCATACACCTCTGGTGTATTAACTCAGTCTAGTAAATATATATATGAAATATTGTAAACAAGTTATATGTACATTTTAAGTAGAGTATGCCAGTGAGTGGGGTGAAGGAGAGGGGGAGGGGGAGACCGAGGATGAGATGGAGGATTAGCGTGGAGAGATACATTAGAAAGGGAGGGGTGGACTGGAGGGAAGGCAGCTAAATGGCAAAGGAAAGGGCGACCTGGAGGCTATTTGTCTGAGGCCGCTCCTTACGGGATTAAGGCGTCTGACTCTAGAGAGAGTTTTGACTGGCATCACTGTGACTTGATCTGGTTTTGGAATGATGGTGGTTGTGGTAATTGAAGACAGGGGCAGGGTGTAGTGATTGTGGTTAGTGGTTGGTGGTTGTGGCTGAGATGTGCAGATATGGATTTGGTTGGGTAATACTTTGGCGAGTGTAACATTTTCTTCAGCTCTGAGAAACCTACTCAGACAAAGAGCTAAAAAAACTGCAGTTAGAGATGGCAGATATTAGCTGTGGTTGAAGGTGTGCAGTGATGTGGATGTCGAGGCTGAGGCGGGTGCATTCACTGTTCACATTATTTTGGCCTAATATTGCTGTATCTTCAGCTTGAATGCTAAGCTGTAGCAATAAAACAACACAAGAATATGATGCCAGTAACGGAGAAGTGTTAAAGAGAGGTCGTAGAGGCGTAGTATTGTCTTGTACTGCCACTTAATTACGGGAAATGTTCTAAAAAAAAAAATCTCTTGTCAACTAAGGTGCACGACGAATAATGGTGGTGGTTGTGGGGGATGGCAGAGATATGATGTGACGTTTGTGACGTAAGGATAGTACAGTTAACACTTGCAATACGATGCCGCCTTTTATGCAATATTCATGTTACCACCAAACGATTTTGTTTACATTCAGGAGAGACATCCAGTCGTGAAGGGGTTAGGAATGTCTCTAACTCCTTCACCGCAAAAGGTCTCTCCAAAGCTGAACAAAGTCGTCTGAAGGTATCTTGAACAAAATAAAAGAGGTCGTCGTAGTGAAGGGGTTAATGTCGACATATAAGTGGTTGAGGGTTGGTGGTAGAAGCCGATGATGTATGTAGGGGATAAACGATCAGGATGTCGATGATAATGTGTAACTAATTCAGTAACACGCAATTAGTTTTCCTCTCCTAGTTTCTGTTTACCCGTAACCCTAAATTAGCCTCATCTACCTTGATAACTTAACTATAGCAGATTAACGTAACCCTAACAGACTAATCTAATCTAACCTAATCCTAACAGACAAACGTAGCCTAACCCTAGCAGATAACCTATCCTAAGCTTAACAGACTAATTAACCCTAACAAACTTACTTAATTTAACCTTAAGAGAATGATTAGACAACAAACTAACCTAACTTAACCTAACCTAAAGCAACCCAAAACAGAGAAACCGGACCTGATGCTAACAGAGTATCCTTATTCAGCTCTAACAGACTAGCTTTTCCTATCCCTATCAGACAAGCTTTACCAAACCAAAGTAGACGATCCTACCTTAACCAGAACCTAACAGACTAGACTTACCTAACCATGGCAGACTAACCCAACCAAATTAACATATCAACTTAACCTAACCAACCTAACTAACAGCCTTAACAGTGTGATCTAACCTAACCTATCCTCAACGGACTAAATCTACCTAATCCTAACAGACAAGCTTCATTTTAATTTTACATACTACCCTGACCAAACTTAACCCGAACAGACCATCCTTATTTAATTTAACCTAGCCTAAACTAACTAACTAACATACATACTAATCTAGCCTACCCTAACCTAGAACCTCCTGGGAAACGAAAACTTGTTCACCTCGACTAGCTGTAAAATGTGAGACCTGACCCGGAAATGGTGGTTAGATGTTCAGGTGTGGCAGGTTCAGCATCATGACGTTATCTGTCGTTCATGCTGCCGTCGGGTGATTTTATTCAGCTAATGAGGCCTGTTATGTTTAAGGTGATGAATACAATCGTAGCTGTTTTTGTTTAAAACTGTGGGCAGTGACTCTGTGATGCGTGATTATATATATCATTAATTCTGGTTGTTGTTGTTGTTGCTGCTGCTGCTGCTGCTGCTTAATCCCAATCTGTCTGGCTGAGCAGACTCGTCGACCAAAGGTAAGCAACTGCTTCTATGGAGCTCTCCTACAGGTAAAGTTCAGTACGTACACTGTTCAAGGAATCGGCGCCCTCTTGGGATAGACAACACCTCGCCATGGTTGGACCAGAGTCCGTCTGACGAAGAGGTGCAGGAGAAT
>JAGKTI010019024.1:0-14825 GCA_018397915.1 Birgus latro | reverse complement strand
TGAAGAGGAAAAGGGGGATGGTAGAAGTAAGAGTTTATTGCCCCGTTGAGATCTTTATCCAGACTCATGATCAGAAAAAAGGGGGAAAAAAAAGTGGAGTGGAGAGGGGCGGTCATTGATGAGGAAAATAAATCGGAATACATATAATACGACGAGTTAAAGATTCTGAGCGACTGGAAATGCACGAGGACAGAGAACGATGGAACTTAAGCTTTGAATGTGAAATGTGGCTTCGTTTAAGTCAAGCACAGACTCTTATCTTTAGTTTCCAAGCTGCTCTCCCAGTTTTTATGCGTTAGAGGTACCAAACGATTCGCCTGTGCCTTCAAAGTTGTTTTTATCTCGTCAACCAACACTGTAACCGTGACAACCATTGATTTCAAACGTATTCATGATTGGTATTCCTCAGGGTTCAGTTCTTGATTTATTTTTCATGTAATATTCCTGTGTAATATTCCGAGGTGTTCTGTACATGTAGTAGCCAGTCCACTCATGCCGGTAATTCCATCCTTCGTGTGTACAGCCACCAGCTTCTTTGATCGGGATTCGCTGATCAGTAGTTCAGTGCTGTTGTGGAGTGTGAGGAATGTGGGGTTTGACATTGCTTCTGTCCTAGCCGCTTCCTTTATTGTTTTCCATTCCCTTTACACACACACACACACACACACCGCACCACAAGACGATATTCAAAGATCTGTAAATATATCCTGCCCCGAATATTTTCCTTTATGTCTGCACGATCAGTAGCGGTTAAATATAAGTTCCCTATTGAACAAACTTTACACTTTTCCGTCCAGCGTTGCATTTTTAGTTACTCTCACCACCACCACCAGTGTTATATTGAGCTCGGGAAAGCTGTCTCTTACTGAACGGATTAACAAAAGCTTCATCTAATCCTTCGAGCTTGAAAGTCTTATCTACGTGTAAGTCTGATGAAGTCGTCTGCAGATAACAAGGGTGTACAAAACATCACCTAATTGAAGGGTTAAGGGAAGTAATCTATGGGTCCAGTGTATCTTTTCTGTCCAAGTCACTAATGCAAGAGTTAACCGATACTCCCAGTCCTTTATGTATACAACAGGGGATCACTGAAACTGTCTACCATTGTCAGTATTTCCCCCTGCCTATGACCTCCAGTCTTTCAAGCGCCGTATGGCCAGGTATCTCGAAATGAGCAGATCTTGAATTTGGCTCATTTATTTTCAGGGAACAGTCTTGTAGGCGTCTAGTCTTTGGTTCCTTCTTCCTTGTATAAGAAAACTAATGAGCTGAAGGGATTTGTTTGTAGTTTGACGAGTGTGTGTGTAAAACTGATACGGTATCAACAGGACTTTGAACACTTTAATATTTTGACTTAGATGCCTCTGTTTAGCTCGTGGTTTATCCAGTAAATCTTCAGTTGACTCGGAGGTGACCTTTCTGTTATTGATGTTGCCCCTGATGTGTGTGTGTGTGTGTGTGTGTGTGTGTGTGTAAATAGTTCAGGTATTAAGGCTGTGATAGACTGGAAGTTTGTGGATGGGTGTTGGTGTAATGTATAGCGTTTTAAATCATTACTAAAAGAAAACCATGAAAGATACTTTTTAAATTGATGTTGATAATTAAAACAAATAATTCTAACTTAACTTTTTTGTCTTTCTCGTAAAAAAAAAAAAAAAAAAACAGTATATCTTGTCAAATAAAAACAATGACCAGAGCCAGAAAAGTGTTCTAAATGGATAAATAATACATAGATAATTAACATAGTTTTTAAGATGGTTGAAGGACGTTGGATAATAAAGAAATAAAAAGTAAATATATGAAAATAATTTGGAATTGTAGTGTTTAGTGGTTTAAGGCAGGATTTAAAGAGAGTGGAAAACACAAGCTGTTACGTAGAATGGTAAATGTATACCAATTAAAAAGGAAGGTGGATTTACTGACCCAGCATCCATCTCACATCTCACAAGCCACCTCGACCCGCCTTACACGACTGATAATTTGACAGGTAAGATATCCCATTAACTCTCCCGCTGTGCACGACCTTCTTAACCTGACCATTCTCTTTGCCGTGTGTCCTAATGTCCCATCTCTGTTTGCCCACCCTTACCCACACGATGCGATGCCCCTTCCTGCATCTCGTAACGTATTCCCCTTCCCTGCCCTACCCTGCCCTCCTCTCCCTCACCAATCCTTGCAATGACGCACTTTTGCCTCCCAACCCCTAACCCTGTCCTGCCCCTCCCTGATTATTTTAAAAATCATCCCCTTCCTCTCTCTCACGTTCCCAGTCTGTCCCCCAGCCCTTACTCATACCCTGCCTTGCCCCCTCCCTTTATCTTCTAACTCATCCTCTTATTCAGCCTTCCTTTCCTTAGTCTCTCCTCAAGGCCTAAATGCCCCATATCTTATCCCATCAATACCCATACCATGAGGAAATGCGCTTGACGTCACATGCGTCAGTTATATTATACCCATGTACAGCGTCTGCTTGGGATTTGAAGATATATAATTAAAACTGTATCTTTCCAAAGCTTTGGTATGGCCTGCCTCTCCCTGCTTCCTTTTATTCATACCCCAACTCTTGCCCTCCCCACCCTCCTTCATTTCATATCTCCTCTTGATGTCCAGTCTTCCTTACCTCACTCTTAAACACTGTCCCATCCCTGGTTTGACTCGTCCATTGCTGCCCATCTCACTACCTTTCTCTTGCTTCCATGCCATTTCTGCCGTCACATACTTAATCGTGCCTCACTCTGCTCTACCCTTCCCTGTCATCTACCGCCCTACCTCTACCTCTGCTAACCTTCACTCGCCTAATCCTGTCCCTTCTCTCTTCTACCTTATTCTTCCATGCTTTTCCTACTCCTCCCTATCCTGCTTCCCTCCAAGCTCGCCCAGCCTTCAGCTTTCCTTCTCCTCTTGCTCTCTGCAACCCAACACCGTAAACACGTATTGTACATCATTCTCAGTTTTATTTCTCATTCATCACGCCTTCAGTGCCTCATTATTACCTCCCCCAACGAAGTTAGAGGAAGTTATGTATTCACCTATATTTGTCTGTCTGTTTGTCTGTTCTAACGATATCTCCAAAAGTTCTCAATGAATTTCAAAGGAATTTTGTGGAAGGGTGGGCCATGGGCTAAGAAAGATCTGATTAAATTTTGGGTTGGATTAAATTTGGCACTGGCGGAGGTATGCATTCTCTGAGTGCTTTTGGTTTTTACAGTTTTCATTCCATCCTTTACTTTACTTGTTTTTTTCTATAGCTTCTTCCTCCCTTTCTCCTTCTCTTCCCTGTATTTCTTCCCCTGACCTTTGAGTTCCATTCCTTTTATATTTTGTTCATTTCACTGTTTCACATCTTTCTTTAAATTGTTTTTTTTTCTCTTTTTTATTACTGTCGTTTATACCCTCCCTCATCCTGCCTACCCCTTATCCCTCTGCCTACCTCCCCTTCTCTTTCCTTGCCTGCCTGGCTACGTATCTCGTGCCTGACTTTTGCCTGTTAAGATGTCCGTCCACTTGTCTTATACTGCTTGTTCCTGCCTGATCACTGTCTCTTTATTGCCGCTTCTATCCTCGTACACTCAGACACGTAAACAAACACGAGCCCAAGAGAAAACACAAATACGGGGACATACAAACAGAATATTACACACGGTTGGATATACCGTAAACCTTTAGACGCTCTCTAGGAAAGCTGGCTGTTGTTTAAATGTTTTCGTAGGTTTTCACTATTAATAATCTTTGTCTCATTACCCATAACTGTCACTCTGTACCCACACCGTAGCTAAAAAATATTTCCTCTTGTTTTTCTGCTCATCGGAGAGTGTTTAAAGTGCGTGTGTTAGTGGGGGATGATGGGAAGATAGTGGGGGTTTGTAATGGCAGGATGGGGGGCGCTGGGGGTGGCAGGGGAAGGAAGGTGGGGGGGATGGTGACGCGAGATGGGGAGATGTTGTGGTGTTGATGGCAGGATGGGTGATAGTGGGGGTGTTAAGGGTAGGATGGGGGAGTGGAGGGTGGCAGGAGAAGGGTAATGGCAGGAGGATAGTGTGGATGAATAGGCTTAATGATAACTGTAGAGGCAGTGGTGATGAAAATGGAAGGAAGGGATTGTGGTGATGACAGTGGTAGTGGTGAGAATGCTGGTGGATGGGAGTAGGTGTATTGAGTCTTAAAGTGTCTCTGCAAAATAAAGTGTCATTAAGAGGGACAGTGTGTGACAGTTGCCTTATAAGTGTGTACTTTATGCATTAACCACCACCATCACCAACACCATCAGTTATTTCCCCATGTGAGTCACGCCCTAAACTTAATCTGAACAAACTCACTCACTCACTCACTCACTAACTCACTCACTCACTCACTCATACGACTAACTAATCACAGTTGGGATAATAAGCATACAAAGCGTGTAGTCCGCGTTTCGTATTGATGTATAAAAGAAAACGATAGGTTCTGACTTTAAAAAAATATATTATCTGCTAAAAAAAATGACGAAAATCAGTAAAGCTGCGTCAAAAAGTATCATTAATAATTTAAACCACATGAAAATTAAAGAGAGATTTCCAGACCAGAGTACGAATGATAGAATGAACAGTTATTCGTTTTCACCGGATAACATGCAACACTAATATTTTTAAAACGAACATTAAATACTCAGTTTCAAAATATGGTAATTAATTTTAGCAGTATTGCCAAGGGACTTTAGGATCTATAAGAAGAGGAATTTTGAGTGACTTGAGAAATTGGAAACTTTTTTTTTTTTTTACTGAAAGGTGTATATACTGTATATTACCAGTAGCGAGAAACCTGTATGAAAGCAGCAATAAATGGGGAGGCGTTCAGTAAGTATTTATAACACACGAAGGAAACCACGAACAGTACAAGAAGAAAAAGAAAAGGGGTTAGGAGGAGGAGGAGGGAGTATAGGAGAAGGGGAAAACAGACTGAGATAGCTATGGTAAATTGAAAATAATGAAAACAGTCTGACAGGTGAGTGTAAGGTATGCCAAGGAATTACCTGGCATCACCGCCACCTGATGTCTTTATTGTAAGGCGGGAGTGTTGGACAAAAGAACGCACCCACTGATTTCATTTGATACTCCTTGCCGCTGTCTCACCCTCCATTATATCTCTAAATATATACCTCCAATCTCTCACCTAACCAGCTACCTCTTTCCAGCTCCGTCTCCTTTCTAGATCTTTCCATTCCCTTCACCCCTCCACGTCGTCCACCACCAATACCCCTGCATCCTTCACCCAGCCGTCCTTCAAGCTGCCTCTGTTATCTCTGTATGGCCGGGATGATAACCGTAAATCCGATGTGTTGGCCGGAGAACTGCGGTGTGTGTGTGTGTGTGTGTGTGTGTGTGTGTGTGTGTGATTAAAACATGTACCCCAAGGCTTAGCGATCGTCCTATGTGCCACACACCTTTCCATGTCACCACTTTGACACTAATTCCCACCCTCCATATTGTATAAATGCTAGTGCTGGGTCGGGTGGATTGGTATTAGAGAGGGCGTTTTTGTGACACGTCGATGGGTCTTGTGGAAGATTAGTAAAGTACACTTGTATTTAAGCGATATAGCAGTTCAGTGAAAAGTTCCCTGCACCAGCCGGGGTTTGATCTCGCGTATTTTAAGACAACAGATCACCCCTCCACCCACTCGACTGCCTCAGTAAAAAATGGGTGTGAGTAAAATACTGTATAATGAATGATGTCAGCGAGAATGGGAAGCGTAAGAGTGGGATTTGTCGAGAGGGATTAGTAAGAGCATATAGGAAGGCACAGGGGAAACAGGTAATATTAGAAACGGATTTAATCGAGGATTTAATGAGAGAATGTACAAAAGACATAGAGGGAAAAATACAGAAAGATATTAGGTGGGGATTTTGTGAGCAGCTGTTAGTGAGAGACTAGAGGAAGACACGAAGGAAAACCTAAGGACATTAGGAGTGTACAAGAGGTGAATCAGATCAGTAGCCGCCGTAGCAGATGAGATGCTGAAAGTCATATAGCCAGGATATACCAGGCCCTCTGGCCCTATTCACCTGTGAAATATTATCAGTTGGTCGTATATAAACAAGACTAACCATCACTGTTATCTCACTATAACAATCACTATACCGCTGCTGATTTCATTCTAACGTGACCTGACATTGCCATTTTTCCTTATTAAATGCTGCGTTGGAACAGCAGATCAACACTAATACAGAGCTAATCACGAAGAAGTGCTGTGGACAAGATGTAGAGTCATAGCATTCTTTTTTGTCTGCCGCTGTGCTGTGTGAAATAAACAGCAAAAGGTCGAGAATCTGGACCAAATTATCACCGTTATCACCATCAGCCAGTCCTAACACCTCTATCACCACCATTACCAACCTACCCTTTCATCATCACCACTTTCCTAATTAACCATTTATGCTCCCTCGCCCCGACAGCATACATCATCATCATCATCATCATCACTCTGCCACCTTCACCACCAGTCTCACTGCTTACATACCTACCATCTCTGCTTTCCTGTAAAACCGTATATAAGGCAGACCTAATGTAATTATCCTACCTACTGTTTTTGCTGCCTACTTCTGTGTTTGTCTGCTCACCAGCTTTGTCGGGTGCCTTATATGTGTGGTGGCCGAGGCAGGAGTGTCGGCACAGGCGTGGCTGATGCCTGACAAGCGTCCTTTTTCTGTAACATTGGCCTCAGTTTCTCTCCTTTGCTTTTTCTTTTCTATTCTTTTCCTTCTTTGTTTCCACTTTTTGCTTACTACACAACCACTGCCGCGTCAATTGTATGGCGCCGGAGGTGAGTGTGTGTGGGGATGGGGGAGCATCCACACTACTGTAATTCTAGCCGTGTCTGTCTGTCTCTCTGTGTGAATGTATGTACAGTGTAACCAAAACTGGAAAAAGGGTTGCTCTGAAACCTGATAGGATGGTCGCAACTGCGTCACAGATGGGCCAATTTCAGTTTCACGACGATTGAAATGTTCTAAAAAGATGTTTTGGCCGCAGCTAATTATGCCATTGGCTTTACATGACGTGCAGTGCGTCTAGTGGGGGTTGTGCGGCGTCTGAGCTGCTGTTCGTCGGTTTCGAGCAGCAGGAGAGGACGGCGTAAAACTGCCCTCATCTGAGCAAATGTCGCAAAAAATCATGTTTTCATTGGGACCGATATACTTGTACAGCCGCATGCCATGACGTAAAACTACTGCAGCAGGTGCGTTATGTATACTCCACTCTCTAAACATGTGTGTCTTCCGGGGGCCAGGGTGGGTAATGTGGTGGAGAAAATGTCAAATATCGTTAAGGACTGTGGAGACAAACCCACTATGTGCCTCAGTGTAGGAGGCAATAACATTGGTAGGCGTAAGAGTGAGGTACTATGGCAGCAGTACAAGATGTTAGAGAAGGTTAGGGATAGGGGAGGGACCCCTGTAGTACTCGGTGTTCTGCCTAGGAGGCGGGTTGGGAGGGAATGGTTGAGCAGGGCGATAGGTTTTAACTGCCGCCTTGAAAGGTATTGCAATGATAATGCAATACCTTTCATTGACAGCTGGGACCGGTTTTATGGACGGAGTGCCATGTATTGTTGGGATGGGACTCATCTGAGTAGGCAAGGAGTTACTGTTTTAGCTGGAATGATAGATAGGGAGTTAGAGAGGTTTTTTCGAGATTGAAAATTAGTTGTACAGGAAGTTGCGGCAACTACACTCAGAAATCATTATTATCAGGTTTGGATAGATGCATCAAGACATGCAAAGGTGTAGAAACATCCACTCAGGCACCTCAACATGAGCAGACGATGATGGAAGACGGAACAAGCGATGATAAAATGGCGAGGAGTGATAGTACAAAAAATTGTTGTATTAGTAAAGTAAAGAGTTTCCCGGTTATTAACAAAATCAAAAAAAGTCAGTCCCAAGGTAGAGGTAATAATCTGAAAGTGTACTACACAAACAGCAGGAGTTTACGTAATAAAATGGATGAACTAAGAGCTTTAATTTGCACAGAGAAAATAGACATTGCCATTATTAGTGAAACTTGGATGAATACAGACACTCGAGAATTTTTAGCAGAATATCAAATAAAAGGCTATAATATCTTTGTGTCAAACCGTCTGGGAAAAAAGGGGGCGGGGTAGCTATTTATGTAAAGGATTCATTAAACTGTTACAATAAAGCAGACATTAAAGTAAATAGGGACACCGAAAGTGTCTGGGTTGAAATCAGTAACAACAGGGAGAAATTAGTCTTAGGAGCCATTTACAGATCTCCAAAATTAAGTAGAGCAGAGAGTAAATATTTTTGGGAGGAAATCAGGAAAGCGTCACAGTCCAGCTTAGTAATAATTGTAGGGGATCTTAATCTGCCAAGGATAGATTGGCGAAATCAGACAGGGGATGCAGAGTCAGAGGAATTTCTAGAGGTAGTACAGGATAATTTCCTTTATCAGTACATCAGGGAGCCCACCAGAGGTAATAATATACTAGATTTGGTTTTAGCTAATAAAGAAAATGTCGTTAGTAATATAGAGGTTGGTGGACGACTTGGTAATAGCGATCATGAAGAAATTAAGTTGAAATTTAATTGGGACGTCTGTTCCACCGAAAATACATCCACCGTTCCTAATTTTCGTCTAGGAGATTTCGTTGGATTAAAAGCTTATTTTAGAACGATATTCCATAGGGAGAATAGCTATTTTAGGGAGTGCCAGGTCAGTGGAGAACCCCAGGTCATAGGACAGGAAACGGGTGGGAATGTGCGCTATGTCCCGAGGGAGGGTCAGGTGAGAGATGGGCAGATTAACTCTCGTTCGGCCAGTGAGAAATACAACGAGTTAGTAAATATAATACACGGAGGCCAAGATAGATATATTCCTTCAAAACCGTTTAGAGAGAATAATTCGGAACCGAGATGGTTAAACAAGAGATTAAAATCCCTCATAGGCCAAAGGAAAGGAATATATAGAAAAATAAAACGCGGAGAGGAACACTTACGTAACCGGTACGCGATTTTAGATAGAGAAGTAAAGAGGGAGATACGGAAGGCAAAGAGAAATTATGAAATTAAGATTGCTAGTGAATCGAAAGAAAACCCCAAGGGTTTTTACCAAATGTACCGGACGAAAAATAAAGAAAGGATGTGTTTGTTTGTTTGTTAATTGTATGTGTGTGTGTGTGTTTTGGTACTGAATCATTTAGTGCTTCGAGTGTGTAAAATATGTCTTAGATAAATATTACTGTGCTGGAGTTAGGCTGTTTAACTCTTCACCCATGTATTTTATCCCCACCTCTCACACTCACCTTTCACCCTCGCCTCACACCCTTACCTCTATCTCTCATCTCCCCGCCAGAACTAATCCTTACATCCCTTCCTTTCCTTATCACACTTCCACCTATTTTACAACGCCATTTCTCACTGTCACTCATCCCCACCTTCATTTCCCACCATCTTATACTTGAAATCATCCTCACTCTCACAATCACCTTCACCTCAGCCCCGCACCCCCTCTCACTCCAGCTCTCATGTCACACCTTCACCTTCACGGTCACCTTCAGTCATTTTCATCCTTACTTTATTCACTAATCCTCAGCCTCACTCTCGCCGTCATTCTCATTCCCAGCCCACATCTCGTACATGCTCCGGTAATCTCACTCTCATTTTCACTGTAGGCTCTCATCGTTAATCTTACCTTTAGCCCATAATCTCATTATCAGCATTTCCCATTGCCTATGACCTCCAGGCTTTTAAACGCAACATGTCCAGGCGTCTGGAAGTGAACGTATCGCGAATTTCTCTCTCTGTAATTTTTTTTTCTTGCAGGGAAGAATCTTGTGGACTTGTGGCCTATGGTTCCTTCTTCCTTGCATTAAAAAAGAATAATAATAATAATAATAATCCACCCATGCAACAACTGAATCACGTCAAGCTGACCTCCAAGCACACACCCTGAACCCTGCCATCGTCCCTTGAAGAACTCTACTGCAGTAAGAAGCGATTCTCTCTGGACACAGTGCAGAATAGAACACCATCGATTTCAAGCGAATTTTACACCAGAAAAAACGACAAAGCTCGCACACACGAGCCCAAACACACACACACACACACACACACACACACACACACAAGGAAGAGGAAGGGATATGTCTAAAACAGTACTAAAATTACGGAAGAGGATTGCGTTTGTGTGAGTGTGTGTGTGTGTGTGTGAGAGAGAGAGAGAGAGCTGTGAGAGGGTAGGATGGAGGTTAAAAAGGACAGCAGAGGCAGATAAGGTACAGAAATATTAAGCTGGAAAGGGTTAATGGAGAAATAAGCAATCCAGCCAAGCGCAGAGGAATATGGATGAATAAAAGGAAGACAAACAGACAAGGGAGGAGGCGGGGCGAGTTTTTAAAATCCAGACACATACCGGTTTCTCTCTCTCTCTCTCTCTCTCTCTCTCTCTCTCTCTCTCTCTCTCTCTCTCTCTCTCAGTAATATTACATAGTATAAGACCGATATTACCAACTATTGCCAGAAGATATGAATTTTTACTTAGCTAGACCATAAACGATAAAAGGCCAATATTATTTCCTCCTCCATTTATTGCATTCCTTAATCTTCACTTCTTTCCTCGTGTCCTTTCCTTTACCTTTCATTAGGGAGAAACTTTGACTCATTACTTCATCTTCCTTTCCTTTATTTTATCACAACTTCTTCCTTGTTTCAGTAGACTCAGCCATTCCTCTCTTCCCCCATATTTGCCTTAAAGAACCTGCCTTGATCCTCTCCATATCTCACCTCACCCTCATTTCTCCACCCAAATCTTTTTCTTCTTGCTTTCCTATCCTTCTCTTTAATTCGCTTAATAATTACGGTAAATATAACCAGGCTTGTGGTAAACAGCCTCGAAAGGACCAATGGGTGTGTTGCTGTGTGTTTTCCTTTATACTCCTTTGTACACTCCCCACACACCACCTTGTCCTCTTACTCTACACACCCTCACACCTCCAGAATATTTAAGGTGATTATTTTGTTCTGCCTCCACCGGTCTGCTCGGGTGCATTAAATTTGTGTTCCTCACCGTTCACCACATCGCTCACTTTCTTTATTCATCCCTCTTCCTTCCTTCCTTTCTTCCTTCCTTCGTTTCTTCCTTCCTTCCTTCCTTCCTTCCTTTTATCTCCTTTCTTCCGTACTCATCTCCTGCTGCCTTCCGTCCTTCAGTAGTCCCTTCCTTTTGTCCTTAATCCAGCTTTCTTCCCCACCCCCTCCATCACTCAGTCTCACAGGAGAAAGTATAATAACATTGAAACATAGGCCATATTATCGTAAAGAAGAATCATTTTGCCAGACTGTAACATATCGAAGGTTTTATTAACATCGGGAACAGCGCTTCCCTTAAATGAATACGTAAACAGTTATAACAAAATTAGACACCATGTATGTCACCTCTCACGCTTGTCATGGACGTGAAATGCTCCCTTATTTCGACCTCCAGCCAGACTCCAGTAGATCAGTAGGCAGGTAGCTAGTCATACAGCTTTTTAATTTTATCATTCGTATCAGCACACTTCCATATAGTTTTCTAATCTGTTTACTGAAGCAAAGATACGTTGAGTGATGAGTGTGTGAACAGTCTTTGCTCTCCTGTCATTAATTTCACACTCATCCTACCCTCAGACAGGAGCTTCCTTGTGTGAGCCGCGGCAGACTGCAGTTAATCTTTTATAAAACCTGGTTAGAGAAAGACAGAAGTACATTTTATAATTCATATATTCTTGTAATACACACAGCAATATGACAAGAGAAATCCAATAATCCAATAATTTTTTTTTTATGCCGGGAATCGAACAATGTGAGATAACTGTTACCTGGTCGTGGCGTAGTGGATTGCTGCCGGCCTCTCACCTGAGTTCCTGGGTTCTATTCCCTGGATGATGGTAATTGCTGAATGGTTATTATTGGAAGAACACAGTAATATAATAACCTTACTGTTATTATTTATACATTCGTTTTTGTCTTTGTTAGATCCTTTGGGCAGATAAAAACTCTCTCTCTCTCTCTCACACACACACAGGGTCCATGGAATTTCAGAAACTTGTCTGTCACCCTCCCATGTAATACACAGCCACTCCAAACCACCTCAGTTACACTTCCATCGTCTCCTACTCGTTGTCCACACATTCCTGCCCTCACATCCCTTCTGACGTATCTCTGTTCTTATTTTCATGTATGTGTATTTAGTTCTGTACAGTTCTGTCCATAATCACACCACCACACCAGTCATATCTGTACACCTTGATTCGTGTATACCAAGTAGGAGTTTGTATCTTTTGTAATGTTATATCATCTGCACATTTCCTTTTATGCTCATCTACAGTTATATCTCTGTGCATAAACGTTCTCACTTAGAGTTCATCATCCTTATGTATATTCATTTGCTTAGACATAGGTTTAAATACTTTCAGACCATACCTTCCTTCCTCACATTATTTTTTTTTTTTCATAGCTTTGACCTTCATAAATGCTTCTCCCCTTAAACCACTCATTTCTGCATGACCGAGCCCTAGTTTTATGTCCACTAAAATCCACACATCTCACTTTCACATTTGCCTACACATTCTTAATTAGATTAATATTCTTTCCGCTCTACTTACACATCCTTACCCCCACCACCTCACACCTGCTTGCATTGTCTCATACCTGGCACCTATCAACACGTCACTCGCACCCTACACACTTCTCCCAGTATCTTCCCGCTCATGCATCCACCCTCACTCATCCCTTCCCTCCCACACATCCCATCCCGTACACACCACTCATTCCTTGTAACATATTCAAACCTACACACAACCCACCCTACACATCCAGCGTGTGTGTGTCCCCCCCCCCCCCTCTCCTCGACGACCCACACACCGGCAAACTGACCCTCCGTGCCTCATATATGGTCACAAATCTCACCCACGATACATCACGAACTTCGGGCTGTTAATGAAAGGGACGTAGGGAGCGGCTTAGAGTGGAGAGACACGTGAGAGAGAGCAGCCTGGGACAAGGGAGGCTGAGGAATTTATTTGTGATAGAGGCTGGTAGGCATTCTTGTCATGGCCAACTTGTTTGAACTCTGGGATAGATTGTTGGTTAATAGATTCAAAATATTCGTCTCACTTGCCCTCGTACGCTAATCTGAGGTATTTATTTTCGGCGCCTTTTGTCCCCGGATTCCCTCAGAAAGATTACCTTATCTTTCTTCCTAAACCTGCTCCTTGTTGGTTTAGTATGTTAAGCTGACTTAGAGTACCTCTTTCACAACTACTGATCTTGTGACGGTAACTTGTTAACCCTTGTGTAGTGTACAGTTTTTTTTGTGTTGTGAGAAGGGAAGGAACTCGGAACAATCAGAGAGGTTTCTTTTCATGAACTCTCTCCCCCTCATCCAGGAAGGGAGTAACTGCTTCACACTTCTTGCTCTTCCGTTCACCATCCCTCATAACCCAGCAGGGAGACATTATATAAAACGTCCCATGGCGGCTTAGCTTTTATCCCATCGGTGCTCAGGGCTTGTGTGTGTGGATTTCGGAAAATGCCTGATTCCATTCTCTCTCTCGACACGCCAAACCTATTCTCTCACTTTCATTTCGTTCCATATTCCCAAACCACCTCCATTTAAACAACTTATGAGTATCGCTGGCCTATCCATTGCCCTCTCTATCAAGAATGGATTATATGTCTCAGCTGAACGAGTTTTCTGAGCCATAAATACGTGAGAATTGCTTGTGTGTCTGTCATAACTAATTTTTCCCTTGTTATTCTTTCTACTGTCTTGAGAATTTGTCTTGAATCCGAATGACATAGATGACACTGGTTTAGGGCCAAGTAGAGTAATCAGTGTCAGTTGACGATGACAGACGGAGTGGAAGTGGAACCATATGTGGATGGAGAACTAGTAGGAGTAGGAGGAAGTGTGGAAGAGGACGGTGATGCAGACGTTGAAGGACTCACAGGAAAGGCAAAAGGAGGCAGGTGAAGACGCAGCCACAGCCGAGACAGAACGCCACTGCCACCGTCGCCACCAGATTCCCGAATTCCTATTCCTCCTGAGACACCTCGGAGACGGAGGAGGGGGAGGAACACCGAGGGGTGGGGAGAGGAGAGTAGAGAGAGGGGGTAGGAGAGGATGGGAAGGGGGAAGAAGGGGAGGGCAGCATCTTTGCCTCCTCCACCTCGCCATTCTTCTCCTTACTCTTCTTCTTTCCCTTCTCATCTTTACTTTTGTCTTCCTTTCGTTTCTCCTCCTCTCCTGCACAAGGAGTAGGAGGGAAGGGGGAAGGAGAAGGTGGGTAGGGGGAGGGGGAAGGAGAAGGTGGGTAGGGGGAGGGGGAAGGAGGGAGGGGTGAAGGGGCGATCGTGGGCTGGTCTGCCTCTTGCCTTTCTTCTTACTCCTCTCCTCCTTCTTCTCATCCTTACTCTCGTCCTCGTCTCCTTTCTCCTCATCCCCTGCGCAGACCTTCTCCTCCTCGGGCACTCTCCTCCTCTTCCTCCTCCTCATCTTTGCCCTCTCTCCTCTCAAGAGTTTCTTTTCCTCCTCAATAATGCTTCTCTCTTCTTCGCTAATCTTCCTTCTCTTCTGCAACAGCTGCATCTGGTGTGCAATCTTCTTCTTGTCCTGTGGCATCCTCCTTGCCTCCTGTTGCAATCTTCTCGCCTCCTCCATCAGGTGCCAGTCTTCCTACACAAGCCTCTCTCCCTCATCCAGAACTCGCTGCCGCTCCTCCAAGATGCGCCTCTTCCCGGAGTGCCCCTTCCTGATTATTACTTGCATTTTTCTCCTTTTTATCTTATCTTT
>JAGKTI010019023.1:0-17279 GCA_018397915.1 Birgus latro | reverse complement strand
CACACACACACACACACACACACACACACACACACACACTCACTCACGCACCCATAAAAACACACAAAACTCACACACTACCTAACTTATCTTCAATTCCTTCAAGTTCCTGCCAGCAGCTCAACACCTCTGGAGCAAGTGAGTTATCCATATTTTGTTGATTTGTACATTGACCTGTTTCTACATTTCTATATTTTTTTAACAAATAAGTATTGTTTTTTACATAGAGATGGAAGAAAGTTCAGCTTTAGCAAAAAGACTAGTGGAAATGTCGAGTTACTGAGAGCACTATCAAAGAGCTTATGATATTTCTCGTGTATAATTTGAGTAAAAAATAATAATAATAAAACGTAACGAGTGAAAACATGTAAGTATTCGTGAGGCAGGGAAATTGAGCGTTTTTATCTCGCTTGCGGGCGAGGAAGAGTGTTCTATCTTTGTCGTCCATTTACTCCAAAATTACTGAACGTACCGATTTCCTGTAAGAACCATGATAAAGATCAGTGAATTCTACATATGTACAGGACATAACTATGTAATTCCTCTAATGAAAAGTTGTGGTTACATAGGCGGTCATTGTGCACGCATGACGAAAGTCCACCGCGGCTGCGAGTACCCTGTAGTTTTTTGCGATTTACTCGGAAACTATGAAGCGTATTACATAAGATTATGTAATAAAAACATAAGGTGTGTGAGAAAACTTCTGCAGTATACCTCCCTGAACAAAAATCAATTTTTTTTTACAAAAATGGCTTTTAGTTTTTGGCTATTTTCTCGAAAACTACAAATCGCATCACAACCAGACATACCTCATTAGAAAGCCAATGAAATTCTCTATCAAAACTTATAATAACATTTTTCTGTATGATGGAAAAAACTCGAACAGCGATGTTGGGAAGTGAGATCAACATTCCAAAATGTTTATTCACGGCGGCCTTGTGTACTTTTATTCGTATTTTTCTGGTTTTTCTTTTGGCTTATCAGCTAGAACAAACATCGGCGAATAAGATGATGTGAGTTTCAGGGCAACATTTTGAGGTTTGGGTGGCGAAAATGAGGCAAGAATACATGTAATTTGCGTACCGCGGGCTGCCAGTGGAGCGCACGCGGAGTAAAATCGTGAGCCATGAAACTTAATCAAACTTACCGTGCGCGAAAGGGTTAATATGAACCAGGAACTGGGTTGGCACCAGAACTGATCCCTGTGGCACGCCGGCATTAATTGGGTGGAAATTGTAATATACATCATCTACTTTCACTCTTCTTTTTCTGTCACTGAGATATGAGGCAAGCAGAGGAACAAAAGACGTTAGTCCATAGCAAAGGAGTTTGGACAGCAGAGAACAATGCCACACTCTGTCGAAAGCCTTAGACATATCAACGGCTACTGCGTGAGTTTCTCCATATAGGTCGACTGACTGATGAATGGTATGAGTCAGGAGATTGAGTATGTCAATGGTGGATCTTTCGTGGCGAAACCCATATTGTCTATCACTAATTAAGTTGTTGGATTCAAGGTGTTTATCTACAGTATGTGCTTATTGATTAAAATTTCAAATACTTTACCAAGTGGGTGTAACTTGCATATCAGAAATCTGTACTCTGTGAGAAAATTCCTGAATAGACACTGCCTCTTAAAATTGGTCCATGCAGTGATGAAGCTGCATTGGTTACCAGGAAAGGCTAGAACTGAATTAAAAATGTGTTTTATTACATTTAAAGCTCTTAAATTTGGTGACCCGAAGTATCTTGCTGAATTGTTAAAATTCCCATCAGCACGCCCAGGTGTGATGTTACGTAGCGAAGATGATTCTTTGTGTCTTGACGAGCCTGGAGCCATTCACCAATCATCTTTCTCTGATCGTTCTTTTGTGTATACAGCCCCTAGGTTACATAATAAATTGCCGTTGACCTCTCTTCTGTTGAATCCTGTATCCTGTAAAAGAAGGCTGAAAGCCTTTCTCTTTTCAAAATACTACAGCCTGGAGAGAGTTACTGTGATGGATGACTATAGGGTTTAATTATTGCCACTTTCACAGGACTGACCAAAAGTTGACGACAAAGGACCGGACAGAGGACTTGTTATGGATTGCAACCTGGAATGTAAGGGGTATGAATGATGAGGTGAAAGAGAGAGAGATTGTACGGGTACTTGAGAGTGCGAAAGTGGATATATGTGGAATAACTGAAACTAAATGACGAGGTGAGAGTGTGAAAGAATGGGAGTATGGATGGGGTATATGCGCGGGAGTATGAAAGAATGGGAGTATGGATGGGGTATATGCGCAGGAGTAAGTGAGAATGAGAGGGCGAAAGAAGGAGTGTGTATTGCTGTGAGAAACAGATGGAAGGAGAATGTAAGAGAGTATGGATCAGTTGGGTCAAGGATTGTGTAGGTAAGAGTGAAAGTTGGACTACAAATGTGGGCAATTGTGTGCGTGTATGCGCCAACGCAAGATCGTGTAAGTAGAGTGAGAGAAGAGTTCTGGACAAATGTGGAAACCTGCTTGGAAAAGTTTGAAAGGGATGAGAGAGTGTTTCTGATTGGAGATATTAATGGAAAAGTAGGGAATGAGAAGGTGGATGGAGTGGTTGGTGAGTGGGGTGTGCCAGCAGAGATGGATGAGAATGGCAGTGCTTTAGTGGACATTTGTGCTGGGAGGGGGTTGGTGGTAGCTAATACCCTCTTCAGGCACAAAATGATCCATAGGTATACATGGCGAGTGGTGAGAAGGGTGGACGGTGGAATGAATGAACGAAGGCAATGATTGACTGTATGTGTGGATGAAAGGATGAGAAGATGTGTAATGGATGCAAGAGTATATAGAGGTTGGGGGAGTGGACTTTCTGACCACCACTTGGTGGTGGCCAGAATCAGAATCCAAACAAGATGGACGAAGAGAAGAAGGGAAGGACAGGAGGAAGTATTTCTTACAAGAAGGGTAGAAAAGTTACAAGAGGATGGAATAAAGGCTGAATATAAAAGGGAAGTGGAGGAGCAATTGGGTAAATATAGATTGGAGCAGATGGGGGACGTGGAAGGTGTCTGCAAGATATTCACAGAAGAAATCTGTGCAGCATGTGAGGTGGTGTGTGGGGGTGAAGAGAAGATGAAAGGGGGTTCAGGGAACAGCATGGTGGACTGAAGAGGTGAGAGAGGCTGTGGCACAAAAGAAGAAAGCATATAATGAGTGGATGAGGAACAGGGGCGTTGAAGAAGCTGAGAGACGGACGAGAGAGTTATATGCAGAGAGGAGGAGAGAGGTGAAAAGATTAGTAAGAGAGAGTAAGAAGAGAGTGGATGAGGAATTTGGAAGGAATTTGAGTGCAAAGTGGAGGGAATGTAAGAAAATGTTCTGGAAGGAGGTAAAGAGAGCTAGAAAGGGTGCCAATGAAGTCAGTGGGGGTGTGAAAGATAAAAATGGCATATTACTAGTGGAGAAGGGAGCAAAAGTAAACAGATGGAGAGAACACTTTAATGAACTGTTGAACATAGAGAATGAAAGTAATGCAAGTATAAGTGGCTGGGGAATGGCAGGGAGGAGGAGGATTGTAGGAAGAGAGGAAGAAATCAGTAGGATGGAAGTGGTGGAAGCAATGAAGAAAGTTAAAATGGGGAAAGCCCCAGGAATTAATGGAGTGTGTGGTGAAATGCTGAAGCATGGGGGAGAGAGAGTAATAGAATGGATGTGGAAGGTGTGCAGATTGGCGAGGGAGGAGGGTAGAGTCCCAGAGGACTGGAAGTCAGGTATAATTATTCCTCTCTACAAAGGAAAAGGGGAAAAAGCAGTGTGTGGTAATCATAGGGGCATTTGCCTTCTCAGTGTAATAGGAAAAGTATATGGTAGGATACTTATTGACAGAGTTAGGGAAATAACAGAGGAATTAGTTGGAGGAGAACAGGGAGGTTTTAGGAAGGGAAGAGGTTATGAAGACCAGATATTCATTCTTAGATCCATAGTGGAAAAGTTTCTAGAGAAGGGAAAGAAGTTGTATGCAGCCTTCATGGATCTGGAGAAAGCATATGACAGGGTGGACAGACAAGGATTGTGGAAAGTATTAAGAATATATGGAGTGGATGGGAAGTTGTTGAAGGCAGTGAAGAGTATGTATGAAGGTGCTAAGGCTGCAGTGCGTGTGGATGGCAAACTGAGTGAATCTTTCCATTTGAAGGTTGGTTTGAAACAAGGATGTGTCATGTTTCTATGGTTGTTCAATCTGTACATGGATGGGGTTATAAAAGAGATACTAGGTCGGGCAGTGGATGTTGGAGCGGCCCTAGTGAGAGAGGGCAGTGTGTGGAAACTCCCTGTACTGTTGTTTGCAGATGATACTGTGCTGTTGAGCGAAGACGAAGGGAAGCTGCAAGGCTTGGTAGATGAGTTTGGGAGAGTGTGTAAGAAATGGAATCTAAAGGTAAATGTAGGGAAGAGTAAAGTGATGGTCTTTGAGAGAAGTGAAGCCAGTGAATGTACAGTAAGATTGGATGGAGAGGATATGGAGAATGTGAGTGAATTTAAGTTCTTGGGTAGTGTGATGAGTAAGGATGGAAGTTTGGAGGGTGAAGTGCTTGAAAGGGTGCAGCAGGGAAGGAAGGTTGCTGGTTCGTTGAAAGCAGTGATAAGAAACAGGGAGGTGAGCATGGAAGTGAAAAAATTGTTACATGACAGTATTGTGATACCATCTCTAACATATGGAAGTAAAGCTTGGACCCTGTTGGAAGGATGGAAGTCAAGAGTGAGAGCAGTGGAAATGAGTTATTTGAGAGGAGCATGTGGAGTCACATGGAGAGACAGACTAACAAATGAGGAAGTGAAGGAGCGTTGTGGTGTGGTTGAGGACGTGATAGGAAGCGTTAGGAGAAACAGGTTAAGGTGGTTTGGGCATGTGGAGAGGAGGGAGAGTGAAAGACTGACGAGGAGAGTGTATGTGAGTGAAGTGGAGGGGGTGAGAGGGAGGGAGAGGCCGAGGATGAGATGGAGGGATGGAGTGGAGAGGTACATGATAGAGGAGGGGTGTGAGTTGGGAGCGGGGTGGTGAAATGGCGGGGGACAGAGCGACATGGAGGCGATTTGTTTGTGGCCACCACGTGCAGGATTGAGGTGTCTGGCAATAGATAGATAGATAGATAGACATTTTTTCTTTTACTGATAAAGTTTGTATTGTATACGAAAGATGTCACAATTCTTGTAATTGTAAAAATAATGTAAATGTGTGTCGAATACTAATGAATTCCCAATTGAATAACTGGAGCTTTTGAGAAACAAAAGACCAGATTATTATCATTATTGTATTTAATACTTATGTGGTAGGTGGGGGCACTCACCATCCGCTCACTCAGTGTAGTCCTGCTCTCGGGTGTCTGTCCTCTCCTCTTCCCCATCCTTCTTTCCTTCAATCCTCTTCTGTCTTTCTTTCCTTCATTCTTTGCTTGTCCTTCTGCCTACAGGTGACTTTACACTCCCTCTTCTGTCTTTCTTTCCTTCATTCCTTCCTCTTCCTTCTGCCCGTGGGTGACTTTACGCTGAGTGACAAGCCAGATGGTTTCCTGTACACCAGGAAACCGTTTACTACGCTGGGTGGTAACCATATAACCATATTTTTTCACTTGGTGATTTAGTGGGTAATTACGATGCTGCAGTCAGATTGAGCCGGTGATGGTTTATATCCAAGGGATGGTTGGGGTTTATTGCTCATGTAACGCCACTCAGGGATGAGTGAGGCTGGTCACGCTCATCTTAAATGTCAGGACCAACTTGCCTAGCCCGGGGCTCCTACGCTCCTCTGTGGGGCGATATAGGATTAGATGGTGGATGGATGGTTGGATTATTACATAACATAATGAATGTTTTTCCTCTTTTTTATGTTTATAAAGTTTATTCCTGCATGGAGTTCTTTTTTTACTCTGGGTTGTTTACAAAAATGAGGAGAAAGATAATGGGTGCAGCTGTGTAGGGACAACCCTCACAGTCAAAAATAAATTGTCAGGCCTTAGATAAGCACGCATCTATGGCTGGAAGGAGAGGGGCAAGGGGCTGGTGAGGTTGTAAGTTTCAGTAGTAAGTGCAGTAAACAAGGAATATGAATATTTTTCCTGAAAAAAAAAAGAAAAAAGGAAAAAGTACTGTACAACAAAAGAAATAATGACAAAATAAGCAAAGGAAAAAACAACTTACCAGTACCATTTACGCTGTAGGGTTGGGGGTTGGGGGTTGTAGAGTGGGAAGAGCGAAGGAGCAGGAGGGATGCATATCTCTCTCTCCTCCCTTCCCAGGTCAAAAGCAAACATTGATAAGCAGTCACTCTCTGGGAAACATACTTTCTTTTCTTGACTTTCTAATTCTTACTTACACTAACACCTGAGGGAAGCAAAAGACTGCCACCCACTCATGACTGATTCACAATATGTACTGACTGTTTGAGTGGTTTAGAGGCTAGAGTAGGTCTCCCAAACCTTTGTTGCCTTCCCTAAATTGTCTGCAGTTTTTCACAGGTCACGCTGCATTGACGCCGCCAGCCATGTGCTCTGATAAGATGTCGTTTGACACCAGTGGCCACAAAGGGGGTAGGGAAAATGGGTAGAATATGTCATGAATGTAATGAGGATGACTTAAAGGATTATAGAACATAGGCTCACAATTTCATTCATATTGGCATATGCTTCACAGGCTGGTTTGGAGGATGTAGAAAAAGACAGATTATCGGACAATTTCATACATGCAGTAAAAGGTATGAGGGATGATAAGATTGTAGTTTTGGGAGAGGACTTAAATGGTCTCGTGGGTGAAGCAGCTCACGGATAGGAAGCGGAACACAGGGGATGCACACAGAGAATGAGAATTGTGGGGGAAAGGATACTCAAATCTGGGGAGGTATTGAGAGAGTAGGTTGATTACATATGAGTCTGGAGGAAATTGTAGCCAGTTTTACTATTTCCCAGTCAGAAGGACTGATGGGAGGTTGGTGAAGGATGTTGGCTACAGGGAGTAAAGAGTGTATGCAGCAACTGATATGTGACATAGGGTTCCCACTCTCTGGTCAGCAAAAATTTCCCTAACTTTTCCCTAACTTTTCTAGGAATTTTGACAAAATTCCAGGTATATTTTCATATTTTCCTAAGTAAATTTTCAAGTGTAATTTTATATATTTTTTTTAATGTGGCCTCCAATTACTCTTGAGTAAATTTTTACATCTATAGTGGTTTACATATTAGTGTACTTCTTTAATTTCCCACATTACCCAAGAGCAAAACCTCTCCTTCCAGCCACACCAACAAGCCTTATATCAGAGCCAACACTGCAGACATACTGATGAATAAAAATAAAGATATCGTTTACAACAAAGAATACTTGCATGTTTCTAAAATGATACAAGGTTTCCACCCTGATTTGTTCATTACTGAGGAGTGAAGCTGCCATAGCCATTCAGTTTACAGTTAATCTTAAATTGTACACATGAAACAAAATAATAAAAAATGCACCTTAGCATAAACCTCAATTTTCACCAAAAATTTCCCTCATTTTTCCATGATATTTTTAAAAAAAGTGGTGGAAGCAATGAAGAAAGTTAAAAATGGGGAAAACCCCAGGAATTGATGGAGTGTGTGGTGAAATGCTGAAGCATGGGGGAGAGAGAGTAACAGAATGGATGTGGAAGGTGTGCAGATTGGCTTGGGAGGAGGGTAGAGTCCCGGAGGATTGGAAGTCGGGTATAATTATTCCTCTGTACAAAGGAAAAGGAGAAAAAGCAGTGTGTGGTAATCATAGGGGCATTTGCCTTCTCAGTGTAATAGGAAAAGTATATGGTAGGATACTTATTGACAGAGTCAAGGAAATTACTGAGGAATTAGTTGGAGAAGAACAAGGAGGTTTTAGGAAGGGAAGAGGTTGTGTAGACCAGATATTCATTCTTAGATCCGTAGTGGAAAAGTTTCTAGAGAAGGGCAAGAAGTTGTATGCAGCCTTCATGGATCTGGAGAAAGCATATGACAGGGTGGATAGACAAGGTTTGTGGAAGGTATTAAGAATATATGGAGTGGATGGGAAGTTGTTGAAGGCAGTGAAGAGTATGTATGAGGGTGCTAAGGCTGCAGTGCGTGTGGATGGCAAACTGAGTGAATCTTTCCATTTGAAGGTTGGATTGAAACAAGGATGTGTCATGTCTCCATGGTTGTTCAATCTGTATATGGATGGGGTTATAAAAGAGATACAAGGTCGGGCAGTGGATGTTGGAGCGGCCCTAGTGAGAGAGGGCAGTGTTTGGAAACTACCTGTACTGTTGTTTGCAGATGATACTGTGTTGTTGAGTGAAGACGAAGGGGAGCTGCAAGGCTTGGTAGATGAGTTTGGGAGAGTGTGTAAGAAACGGAATCTAAAGGTGAATGTGGGGAAGAGTAAAGTGATGGTCTTCGAGAGAAGTGAAGCCAGTGAGTGTACAGTGAGATTGGATGGGAAGGAAATGGAGAATGTGAGTGAATTTAAGTACTTGGGCAGTGTGATGAGTAAGGATGGTAGTCTGGAGGGTGAAGTGCTCGAAAGGGTACAGCAGGGAAGGAAGGTTGCTGGTTCGTTGAAAGCAGTGATAAGAAACAGGGAGGTGAGCAAGGAAGTGAAAAAGTTGTTACATGACAGTATTGTGATACCAACTGTGACATATGGAAGTGAAGCTTGGACCCTGTTGGAAGGACAGAAGTCAAGAGTGAGAGCAGTGGAAATGAGTTATCTGAGAGGAGCATGTGGAGTCACATGGAGAGACAGACTAACAAATGAGGAAGTGAAGGAACGTTGTGGTGTGGTTGAGGACGTGATGGGAAGCGTTAGGAGAAACATGTTAAGGTGGTTTGGGCATGTGGAGAGGATGGAGAGTGAAAGATTGACGAGGAGAGTGTATGTGAGTGAGGTGGAGGGGGCGAGAGGGAGGGGGAGGCCGAGGATGAGATGGAGGGATGGAGTGGAGAGGTATATGAGAGAGGGGGGTGTGAGTTGGGAGCGTGGTAGTGAAATGGCAGGGGACAGAGTGACATGGAGGCGATTTGTTTGTGGCCACCCCGTTCAGGATTGAGGCGTCTGGCAATAGATAGATAGATAGACAAAATTCCCTGACTTTTCCCAGACTGGAATTTTTTTTTTTCAGTTTTCCAGGTTTTCCAGAGGTGGTGGGACTGGTGACATGATGCTTGAGGAGCAGGTGGTGAAGAAGAGGACCTTTGCATCTAGGAGGAAAATATAGATTTTGAAAAACCAAGCTGGTGGCTGAACAGGGAGCTGTTGACAGAAGTGTTAATGAATAGTACAGAGGTCTCAAGAATAATCTCATGACAGTTACTGATTCAGTGTGTGGATGGACAAGAGGTCCTCCAAGACATAAGGTAACATGGTGGTGGGATGAAGGTGTAGAAGCTGCAGTTAAGGAGAAAAGAAGGTTTTTCCAGGAATGGAAAAGGGATGGTAACGAAAAGGAATATTTGGCTGCAAAATGTAGGGCTAGAAAAGATGAATACAGGGGAAAATCCGAGTCTCAAAGAATTTTCGTGGATAACCCAAATAGCACTGAAAGGAAAAATATGATATTGAAGGTGGCAAATCAGATGAAGCAAGGTTATCTTAGGTGAGCAGTGTGTGAAGAATGATAAAGGAAAGGGAGTTGGTTATGTGGTTACCACCCAGCATTATAAATGGTTTCCTGGTTTACAGGAAGCGGCTTGTCAGTCAATGTACCGCCACCTGAAACAGAAACGAGAATAATAAAATGCAACGGGAAAGGTGAGAGAAATAGGAAGAGAGAAGGGCAGACAGAGAAAAAGAATGAACACATAAAATGAATGATAAAGACAAAGGAAGAAGTAGGCAGCACTGCACCAGGTGCGTGGATGATGGCCGCCACCATCTACCGCCAACTGATTTGATAAATGCAATTATATATGAGTGTGTTGTCGCAGATGACTGGCTGAAATGTGTGACTGTAAATATATACATGGGGAAGCGTGATGCCCTAGAAAGAGGAAATTATAGAGACATAAAAATTTTGGACCAGATAATGAAGGTAATGGAGAGAGTTCTAGAAGGTATAATAAAAGAAAGAGTCAATATTGATGAGACACCACCAAGTTGCAAGACATAAAGTAACTTAGTGGTAGGACAAGGGGGTAGAAGCTGCAGTTAAGGAGAAAAGAAAGCTTTTCTGGGAATGGAAGAAGGTGGTAACAAGGATGAATACTTGCCTGCAAAGTGGAGGGCTGGAAGAAAGGTAAACAGGGTGAAGTGTGAGTCACAGAGACTTTTACTTGATAACCTAAATCATGTGGAAAGGAAATATGATATTAAAGGTGGCAAATTAGGTGAAGAGGGATAATTGGGATATTATAGGTGAGTAGCATGTTAAGAATGATGAAGGAACGGTAGTGGTGAACAGTGGGGATATTAAAGATGATGGAGAGAGCATTATAACTGGTTGTTGAATGAAGAGTTTGACTGGGACTGGGAAGGTTTGGAGCCAGCAGATCCAATGTTTGGCCCTTGGCCTTTGATTGTCACTGCTACTGTGAGTGAGGCAATAGGTAGGAGGCAGGTGGGGAGGGCAGCAGGTGTGTCTGGGTTGACTGCCGAAATGCTGAAGGCCTCAGGAGATATAGGGGTGAGGTTAGTCACCGACCTGATAAATATGATTATATATGTGTGTGCTGTCCCAGGTGGGGGCGCTCACCTTCCACTCACTCAATGTAGTGCTGCACTCGGGTGTCTGCCCTTTCCTCTCCTCAACCCTTCTTTCCATCCATCCTATTCTGTCTTTCTTTCCTTCATTCATTCTTTCCTTGTCCTTTTGCCTACAAGTGACTTTACACTCCCTCTTCTGTCTTTCTTTCCTTCATTCTTTCCTCTTCCTTCTGCCTGTGGGTGACTCTACACTGAGTGACAAGCCAAATGGTTTCTTGTATATGGTGGTAACCATATAACCGAATTATGGCACCTGGTGGTTTAGTGGGTAATTAAGGTGCTCCAATCAGATTGAGCCGGTGATGGTTTATATCCAAGGGATGGTTGGAGTTTATTGCTCATGTAATGCCACTCAGGAATGAATGAGGCTGGTCACTCTCATCTTAAATGTCAGGACCAACTTGCCTAGCCCCAGGCTCCTACGCTTCTCATGGGGCAACACAGGATTGGATGATGGATGGATGGATGGTGTTGTCCCAGATGATTGGCTGAAGAGTGTAACTGTCAATATGTACAAAGGGAAGGGTGATGCCCTGGAAAGAGGAAATTATAGAGGTATATGGCTTTTAGATCAGATATTGAAGGTAATGGAGAGAATTCTAGAAGGTATGATTAGAGAAAGAGTGAATATTGATGAGATGCAGTCTGGGTTTATGTCAGGCAGGAGGACCACTGATGCCATGTTCATTGTTCGACAGCTTCAGGAAAAACATATATGATAAAAAAGGGAACTGTACTTTGTTTTTGTTGATTTGCCAAAGGCCCATGACAGAGTCCCTAGGGAGGTGGTGAAGTGGGCAATGAGAAAGCTTGGGTTGGAGAAGTGGCTGGTTAAGGTGGTCATGGCCATGTATGTGGGTGCTTGCACCCACATAAGAGTGAATGGAGATTTGAGTGATGAGTTTTCTGCAAATGCTGGTGTGCATCAGAGGTCAGTTTTAAGTCCCTTGTTGTTTAGCATGGTACTTGAAGCCTTCTCATGTTACTTCAGAAATGGACTCCCGTGGGAGACGTTGTATGCTGACGATTTGGTGTTGACTGCAGAGAATGAAAGGAAGGCAGAGGAAAGATTTAGGAAGTGGAGAGATGGTATGGGGTACAAAGTTAAGAGTAAATGCAGATAAAACAAAAGTGATGATATATAGGGTTCGTGGCAGTACTGTCAAAGAAGAGGGAGAGTGGCCATGTGCAATCCACCACCAGAGTGTGGGAAGTAATTCCATCTTGTGCAGTGTTTGTGATAAGGGGGTGCACAAGAAATGTTGTGGTATTCGAGGTAGACTGCGAGATAATGCTGATTTTATATGTGTGGCGTGCCGGGGAGAGCAGGTGGAGATTGTCAGGCGAGGAAGGATTGAACATGCTGGTGAGTCTCTTGACTGTGTAGAAGAGTTTTATTATTTGGGAGACACATTATGTGCTGGAGGTGGGGCTGGAGCTAGCTCTGTGGCTAGGGTGAGAAGTGGTTGGAAGAAGTGCAGAGAGCTGTTGCCTCTCCTGACACTGAGAAGACTCTCCCTACATGCTAAGGGGTCTTTGTATGCAGCATGTGTTAGGAGTGTAATGCTGTATGGTAATGAGACCTGGGCAGTAAAGGAAGAGGATATTTGCAGGCTCAAACATACAGAAGTGACAATGATTAGGTGGATGTGCAGTGCATCCCTGCGTGCAAAGCCTGAGGGTGCTGGGTTTACAATGGAAGAGCTGAGAGGTAGGATGGGACTGGAGTGTATTTGCTTTGTGATGAGGAGAGGTACATTGAGATGTTTTGGGCATGTGGAGAGGATGGGGGATGATACTTGGTCGTGAGGGGTAGACCAGGAAAGATGTGGGATGAGGTCAGGGTTAAGGGACAACAGGGAGGCTGCCACAGATCAAGCAGAATGGAAAGCCACCATTAGGTGACCAAGGCTGACGCATGCAAGCACGTTGGAGCCTTAAAAAATGAAACAAAAATGCTGTATGGGTTTATGCTAGGCAATGGAACAACTGAAGCCAGATTAATTGTTCAACAAATTCAGGAAAAATATAGGAAAGGAAAGTGATCTGTCCTTTGTTTTGTTGATTTGGAGACAGTCTTTGACAGAGTCTCTAGGGAGGTGGTGAAGTAGGCAATGAGAAAGCTTCAGATCAAGAAATGGCTGATTAGAGTGGTTATGGCTATGTATGTGGGTTCTCACACCTAGGTGAAAGTGAATGGAGATTTGAGTGACGAGTTTCCTGCGAATGTTGGCGTGCATCGGGGTGAGTCTTGAGCCCTTTTTGTTTATCATGGTGCTTGATGCCCTTGCAGAAATGGACTCTCATTGGAGATATTGTATTCTGATGATTTGGTGTTAATTGCAGAGAATGAAAGGGAGGTACAGGAAAGATTCTGAAAGTATCACAAGGGCTTGAGAGTAAATGTAGATAAACAATGTGATGGTATCTAGGGCTAGTGGCAGTATTGTTAAAGAAAAGGGAGACTTAGCGTGTGTGGTTTGTCACAAGGGCATGGGAAGCAATTCCGTCTTGTGCTGTATTTGTGATAAGTGCGTGCATAAGTGCTGTAGTGGTATTAGAGGCAGACTGATAGATTTTGTGTGTGCAGTGTGTCAGGGAATCATGTGAAGAGTGTCAGGCGTGAAATGACTGATCTTGCTGGTGAATCTCTCGAGTGTGTGGAAGAGTTTTGTTACTTGGGAGACATGTTATGTGCAGTGGCTGGAAGAAGTTCTTGGAGCTGTTACCTCTCCTAACATTGAGAGGGCTCTCCCTCTGTCAAGGGATGTTTGTATGCAGTATGTGTTATGAGTATAATGCTGTATGGTATACAGACCTGGGTAGTTAAGGAAGAGGATATTCATAGGCTGAAGCCTACAGAAGTGACAGTAATTAGGTGGATGTGTAGTGCATCCTTGAATGCGAGACCTGGGGGTGCTAGGCGTACAATGGAAGGGTTGAGAGGAAGGATAAGACTGGAGTGTATTGGTGTTGTGATAAGGAGAGGTAGCCTGAGATGGTTTGGGCATGTGAAGATGATGATGGATGACAATTGGGTGCAGAAAGTGAGAAATGTGAATTCTGGGGGTAGGCTTGCAAGAAGCAGACAGATAAAGACCTAGGACGAGGTCATAAAGTGTGACCTCAGGGGTAAGGGACTGAACAGGGAAGGTGTCAAAGATTGAGAAACATGGAAAGCTGCCATTAGGTTACCATGGCTGATGCATGCAAGTATGTTGGAGCCTTTATAAATGAAACAAAACAAAATGAAATGGGAAAAAATGGGAATGACAGAAAAGTCTAGAAAAATAAGAGATTGTAAATAATCATTAAAAACATAAAGAAAACATGGCATAACTGATGCAATGCTAATAAAATATCCCATTTGTAAACACTCCACTGTTCTGCACCCATCAGGCACCATTTAAATGTTTATGCAAATATGCACACAGGTGGCACCAGCTTGTCTCCACTGTGTTATTTACATACTGCTCACCATCCACTCACTCGATGTAGTGCTGCTCTCGGGTGTCTGCTCTTTCCTCTCCTCAATGTTTCTTTTCTTCCATCTTCTTCTGTTTTTTTTTCCTTCATTCTTTCCTCGTCCTTCTGCCTACGGGTGACTTTACACTCCCTCTTCTGTCTTTCTTTCCTTCATTCTTTCTTCTTCCTTCTGCCTGTGGGTGACTTTACACTGAGTGACAAACCAAATGGTTTCCTGTACATCAGAAAACCATTTACTATGCTGAGTGGTAACCATATAACCAAATTTGGGTGCCTGGTGCTTTAGTGAGTAATTACAGCGCTCTAATCGGATTGAGCTGGTGAAGGTTTATATCCAAGGGATGAATGGGGCTTACTGTTCATGTAATGCCACCCAGGGATGAGTGAGGCTGGTCACTCTCATCTTAAATGTCAGGACCAACTTGCCTAGCCCAGGGCTCCTACGCTTCTCATGGGGCAACGTAGGATTGGATTGGATGATGATGATGATATGATGATGATGATGAGCTAGTGTCCTGCTTTCAGCTCTCCTCTTTTCCATGTATGCATCCCACTGTTACTTTGGGTAAATAACAAAATATTTTTAGTCACTGTAGCTCCTTGTGTGGAAAATATTATAGTTTACTTTCATTCATATCTCATTTATTTTTGTTTCGTTATTTTTTTCACAAGATACAGCAATCATCATTGGTCTCTGAAATTAAAGATGAACTTGCTGGACACTTATATTGTACAGTATATCACAAAATTATGAGGGAGACTGGTAATGTTCCATACATGGCTTCTCTATAAAAGAGAATAAACAAGCAGTCATACACATGTGCAGCAGGTTGTGTAACGAGTTATGTAGCTGGGGACACTACTATGAGCAATCTGGAGATAAACAAACCTTTTGAAACTTGATGGTCAGCTGATTAACTTGGTGAAAAATGAAGCTACTGATAACAAATTTTACTTTTTCTTGGAGTTCCTCTGCAAAGTATAGGTACAGTAGACCCTTACCATAACAAACCTCAACAGAATGGATTTCAGATTTAATGGATGCCACAGAGGCCACTGAATTTTCATCAGCTATATCAAACAATTGTCATTAAATGGGGTGGATCACACAGACCTTCTGAACACCTCTGAGCCCACAAAACTGTTTTTCAGCTGCACCATTGCACGGCCATTCCGAACTGCTTCCAGGGTGGCTCAGAACACAGATGCCAAGGTTGGTGGGAGTTTCTCCCACCCACCTGGTCTAGGGTGGAGATCTGTGGATGGGAACAGGTAACGATTTGGGCAATTTTTGTACTACTTCTGGTAAGCTTGGGCAGGACCTGAGTCTGTGGAAATACTGTATCGCATGTGATCAGCATCAGTCTTGCCACGTTTTTTGTTGTGTTCAGACAACCATGTGTGTGTCTCGTGTCTCTCAGCTTTGCCAAGTGTTTTTCCACTGTGATTGTGAAAATGGCTTCTAGTAAGGAATCTTCCAGCACCTCTCTTCTAAAAGAGCAATGAGGAGGATTATTACCATTGTGGAGAAGATGGAGGTGACTGTGGCCCACGAAAGAGGCACAGGTAGGACTGAACTCACGCACAAGTATGACCTTAAGAAGATGACCCTTCACGACATCCTAAAGGCTAAAGATAAAGGGAGTAACGAAGAAAATGGAAAGGGAGAGGAAGGGGAAGGTTGCATTCAAGACCAAGAAGCTGCTGAATGAGAAACTGGATGAAGCTGTGTATACGAGGTGCTATCCAAAATTTTCCAGACTAGTGCTATCGTTTTCGTTTTTGAAGGCTCCAACACGCTTGCATGTGTCGGCCTTGGTCACCTAATGGCGGCTTTCCACGCTGCTCGATCCCTGGTAGCCTCCCTGTTCAGTCCATTAACCCTTAAGTCACACTTAATGACCTCGTCCCATGTCTTTCTCGGTCTACCCCTCCCAACCCCTCCCCCAGTATTAACACCTCTCACCCTCTGTACCCAATTATCATCCCCCATCCTCTCCACATGTCCAAACCACCTCAGCCTACCTCTCCTCATCACAACACCAATACGCTCCAGTCCCATCCTACCTCTCAACTCTTCCATCGTAAACCCAGCCCCCCCCAGGCCATGCACGCAGGGACGCACTGCACATCCACCTAATCATTGTCATTTCTGTACGTTCAAACCTGCGAATATCCTCTTCCTTTACTGCCCAGGTCTCACTACCAAACAGCATCACACTCCTAACACATGCTGCATACAAAGACCCCTTAGCACGTAAGGAGAGTCCTCTCAATGTCAGGAGAGTCAACAGCTCCCTGAACTTCTTCCAACCACTTCTCACCCTAGCAACCGAGCTAACTCCAGCCCCACCTCCGGCACATAACATGTCTCCCAAATAACGAAACTCTTCCACACACTCAAGAGACTCATCTGCAAGTTCAACCCTCTCACGGATAACAATCTCCACTTGCTCTCCCCGACACGCCGCACACATGAAATCAGCATCATCTCGCAGTCTACCTCTAATACCACTACATCTCTTGTGCACCCATTTATCACAAACACTACACAAGATGGAATTACTTCCCACACCCTTGTGGCAAACTACACATGGCCACTCTCCCTCTCCTCTGATTGTACCACCACCAACCCTAGATATCATCACTTTTGTTTTATCTGCATTTACCCTTAAGCCCTTGTACCCCATACCATCTCTCCACTTCTTAAATCTTTCCTCCGCCTCCTTTTCATTCTCTGCAATCAACACCAAATCATCAGCATACAACATCTCCCATGGGAGTCCATCTCTGAAGTCACGTGAGAGGGCTTCAAGCACCATGATAAACAACAAGGGACTCAAAACTGACCCCTGATGCACACCAACATTCACAGAAAACTCATCACTCAAAGCTCCATTCACTCTTACCTGGGTGCGAGCACCCATGTACATGGCCATAACCACCCTAACCAGCCACTCTTCCAACCCTAGCTTTCTCATTGCCCACTTCACCACCTCTCTAGGGACTCTGTCAAAGGCCTTTTCCAAATCAACAAAAACAAAATACAATTCCCTTTTCTTTCCAATACTGTATATTTTT